>VDFB02271358.1:585977423-586057728 GCA_007258455.2 Sequoia sempervirens | reverse complement strand
GTTGGATAATTGTATTGATGTGATGGGTCCTTGAGAGACTGGATGCTTTGTGATGTTAAGGGTGTGTTTGATGGTGTTGCCATTGCTTGTGTATTTATCATTTGTTGTTGCAATATCAACGATAAATTTTGTGTGTTTGGTACAATGTTTTGATTGATGGTTGGGATGTATGTTTGATTGATACTTGGTAGGGGAGGAAGCCCTAGACCAAGAAGTGGTGCGGATGATAATGGCAATGGAGAAAGAGGTGGAAATGTAAGGGGCGTGAGTTGTTGTGAAAACATCGTGGTGTCGAATAATCCCCCTAGTCCGAACATATCTCCCTCCTCTTGCGAATTTGTGAGAAGGGGTGTTTGAGGTGTTGCGTGAAAAGATGATGATGATGGATCATGATGGAATGTGAGAGGAACATTCTTGTGCAATGGATTTTCGGGTATGCTTTGTTCCAAGGTGGTGTTTGCATCCATGTTTTGATTATTAACAAGGGGATGTGATTGAAGAGCATTGAGGAATGTGTTTCACTTGTTGACATTGGATTGGATTGGAGCAAATGATGTTGTGATTTGTAGAATGTTTTGTTTGACGTTTTGGGATGGAGGTGTAGATGAGATGGGGATGGTGGATGAGATTGGGGGAAATGATGTGTCCACGATAGTACTCACATCAAAATCCAAAGGCAACTTGGCCCCTTGTTTTGCTAGTTCAAGCATGTACAACGAAGGGTTAAGTCTCATCATGATGTTGATGATTTTGTGATTCTCTGAATTTTGAAGCATTTCCGTCATTTCCTCGCAAGACATTTTGAAAGTAAGATCCTCTCCTTGGTTCTCTTCTTGCGAATTCTATGATGATGAGAGGGTCAATGGGTTACTTGATTCTGCTGGATTCATTTCTATGTTTTTTTGGCTAAGATCGCTTGAAGCGGGTGTTTCTTTGTTGGCTTCCATACTCTTCTTGTATTGAGATCTCGTTTGAACCATAAAACAAGGATTAATCCTTGGGAATATGTGAGATGAATCTCTTGATTCTTCGGATCGATCGTTATTTTATGTCCCAAAGTATAAAGTTTTAGGATGCTTTGAGGATCAAAGGTGATGATATGATGATGATTGTTAAGGATGGATGATATGGATGTTCTGGCTTTTGATAAATCTTGAATGAGACACTAGGCTTTTTAGGATGATTTGATTAGATTTTAGATTTTTTTTTTTGGGGGTTTTGAGATTTTTGAGATTTTGTCCTTGATTTTGATTTTGCTTTTGAAAAAAAAAGACCCTAAGATGTTGGATGATGATCTAAGGGATAGCTTTGTCCAAAGGATGATAATTTGAATATGTGTGAGGAGAAGGATGCATCTACCTACACCTATTCAAACAAGATGATTTGTTTCACTAAGCATATGGAGAAGGATTCATCTACATACACTAAGCTAGACAAGATGATTTTTGATCATTTTGACTAAGTACATGCAAAAGGATGCATCTACACATACCTAGCCAAATGTGTTTTTGACAAATGTTCTCATGGATTTTGTCTCAATGATTTTGATGATGGTTTTGATTTTTCCATAAAGCCTAGTATCAAGGATGATTTCAAGATTTTTCAAAAGGTGATGATGAGGTGGATTTTGTTTTGATGTTTTGACAGATGGATGAAAAAGATTTTGATGTGTTTTGATCCTAAGATGGACCTAAAAGGTATACTTTGTTTGCCTCGATCTAGGTAATGAAGAGCATGCATATGCTTCCTAATGACCTTTGTAACCAAGAAATGATTTCATTTGAACATTCAATTTCGGATTTCCAATCAATGATTTGTGCTTTGGGATTTGGAGTCTTCAACACATATGAAAATTCATTTTGCTTAGCTTTGCTTAATGTTTTTATTTTACCAAAAACACTTTATTCAATTAGGTTTTCCAACTAAGATGTCCAATGTCTTAATTTCCTCAAACCCCACAAGATATGTTATGTGGAAATTCAATGAACTTAAGGCAAGGGTTTCCTATTGTTTACTTAAGAAGACAAATTGAGATATAATTCAATGCTTAGAAACCTCTAAGGACGTGAATCCCAAGGGAAAGCAATAACATATGGATTGAGTCAATGGTATTTGTCTTCAAAAGGGTTTGAAATTTGAATGATGTTAAGTGTTTGTTTCCATGATGTTTTCGATCAAGCAATGCATTTTGTAACCCAAGAATAAGTACAATCCTATGGATGTGTAAGACAATATTTGTTGGATTCCCACTTGGACAAGTCCAACTATGCTTATCTCTAGCGGATGGTTAGATGTTTGATCCCACTGGCTCCCCTCCACGGCACTCACTTATATGGGGCAGCCAAGCATCAACACTCATGAAACTCCCATGGCATGCTTTCCATCTCTACTAGAAGACCGTAAAAATGTGGGGTGGCTTCAGAATGACCGTTCTTACCAAGAATAGATTAAGGATTTTGGAAAATTCTAGCACATTAGTTTTAGTAAGGACTTTTAAGTTCATAGAGTTGACTAGCGTGTCAAGATTCCCCCTTTGGATCCATCTTTTTTTAGATCCAACCCAGCATTGATATTAGCATTTCTTCCAATATCCACATTTATATCACAGCTAGAAATACTCTTGGCTTTAGAGTGTTGCCGGTTGAGTCATTCCCTTGGTGATGCTTTTCCCCAAAGGCAGACCCTCTCTCGATAAACAAAAGCGAATGAAGAACAATATTTTTAATTCAATCAATCCTTGTTGGCAACAAGGAGAGAGAATGTATGCAACAAAGTCCCCACTCACACTCGCACAATAGTTTGTTCAATTTTAAGCCCAAATCGAAGTGTGGAGGTGATTGCTTTATCTTAACCCAAAGTCATAGAAAAGACCTTTTGATTCTCAAGATCGCTATAAAGCACAAGAGAAGCGCATACGTCCTTTTCTAATGACTTTAGTCTAAGTAAGCCCTCACGAAAAACACAACTACACTTGTTCTTTTTAGATCCTCAAAGCAATATGTGAGTTCATTTTAGAGCACCAAATCACAAGTGAAAGACATTTGTTGAATTGTTTAATCCATAAACGGAATCTAGTAAGTTGTTGATCCTAAGATTCTTTTTAAACCTTTTGCAAGAAATAAACAAAAAGAATCCTTTTTAAACCCAAATGAAAGCTAGTATTCTAAAGAAAGAAAAATATGACAAATTCTTGAAGAAGTGTTAAACAAGCACTTAAGCATTAAAAAACACTTTGATTAGACCCAATATCATCTCCATGCTTCTCCTTCCTTTGTGTTTGGCTTCCAACCTACAAAGTGGAAAAAAAATCAGATTTTGGAAAAAAAAAGAAGTTAAAAAAAATAGAAAACAATAGATAAATAAATCATGAACCAAAATCACGTGCTAAAAAATTAAGTTCTCCCTTTTTCTGTCTTCTAGCGCCATAGCTTGTGAAGGCATGGCTATTTTTATTCTTCGGTGATTGCTCTTACAAGCGCCACTTACCCAGTCAGTGGTGCTACGTGGCGGAATGAGAGAACGCGATTATTAATAAACTCTTTTCACCTAGCATCATGAGTTCTTGGCCGTCGAGTTTAAATTTTTGAAAACATGCGGATCGGTGTTGAATCGATGGTATGATTTAAAATTTAATTTTTGGTTGGATGAGTCAGTGATTACTTGCTAAAATAAAGCGATGCTAACAAGCGTGGTGCTAAAAAGCAGTATTGTTGTGGTGTGGCGTGAAAATGAAATGACAATGATGAGCAGCGTTGGGAATTTCACGTATTATTAGAGAAGAAATTGAAATTTTTGTAGAAATGTTAGAATTTGTGACTTCTGCCCTCCTTCTAGCACCAAATGTGCGAACCCTTTTCCTAGTACCTGCAAAACAACATGAATAAATGAGTTAGACAAGGATTTGCAAGCTAAAAGAAGGATTCCCCATGAAATCCATTTGCAAACTCAAAATAGGAAATAAATTAAGCAAGAACACAATGAAATGATAAAAACTAGATTAAATCCTAATTTAAATAGCAAACACTTGATCCCATGGGGGAATTGGTGCCAATTTGATGTGAAAATTGGCCATTTCCCAATTTTTATGATGCAAGATTCGAATGTTGAAGAGATTGATCCACTTGGTTGATGAAATGTGAAGACTCCAAGCCAAAATCTCCAAAACCTAACTATGACTCAATGATAATGGATGAAACTCAAGAGATATTTGAGCATAGTAAGTCTACTCAAATTGTGGATGATAAAATGAGGAGAGGAGCTCTTCATTTATAGGATTTCAAGATGGATGAATACCCAAATTTGAGCAATGTGGGACTAACATTCATCCAATGATATGGTGCCACTTGTCAAGTTATGAATGGATGATGGTTGTGCAAGATTTGGAGTTTGTGCCAATAAATGCCAATATTTGAAATTCAAATTTGTTGAAATGACATGTAAGAGGGAAGGGAAAATGCAATAAATGCCACTTGGCTCAAGGCAAAAGGACATGTAAAGAGTTTAAATGCCTTGTTGGATGTACATGTTGACTTGGAATTTTTGAATTCAAATTGAGAGAATATTCCAAAAAGATGCCATGTGAGGAAAATAGAGATTTAATAAATGAATTAAATCTATTTTCATGTGCAACTTGCATTATCTAGAGGATGTGACATGAGATGAGTTAAATTAATCAAGGGTTTAATTAATTTAACGGGAGATTAGATGATGTGACTTATTTGACTTAGATTTATGGATTTATTTAAATCAGATAAGAGAGGAATATGATAAGAGGCTAATTAAATAAAGATTTTGATTTATTTAATTAAAAGGGATGGTGTTAGATTAAATCAAATAAGGTTTTAATTTATTTAATTTAATGGATAGACTTTAGAGATTTAATCAAATAAATTGATTATTTAATTAAATAAGGATAATTAGATCAGATGGATTGATTTAATTAACAAGAGAAATGACTTGATTCAGATAAAGTGATTTATTTAACCAAGAGAGGATACTGATGAATTTAATCAGATAAGGGGATTTGATTAAATGGTTAGACCGAGGGATGATTTAGGAAGAAACGATGTTAGTATATCAGGATCCGAATGCATGATGTTAATCAGTATATTTTTAGTGTCTACAGTTTCCATACCAACTTCTTCTCCTAGATGATACTCTCCCTCCCCCTCTGGAGGGTTCGAACTTGTCCTGCATTCAACTTAGTGCAACAAGAATGAAGTTAACTAATAACATAAAAATCATGTCCACAATATATAATTTACATCTTTAAATCATTAAAAAGAAATCTCATCATAATGTATATTCATATATTTCATTCATCCATTGTCACTTTCATCAAAATATAATAATTCATTAAAAACATATTTACTCGTAGAGTAAAAGTAATTTGGTATTTCGAAAATGGGGTATAACCGAGAATAAAGAAGAAAAATACCAAGTGGCCTCTTGAGAGATATCCCAGAAAGAAGATAGTTGAGCACCTTGAGAGGAAAAAATAGAGATTAAGTTCCCATGTCCCCTAGCTTTGATGAAGTCAAAGAAGAAGGTAGTATTCTTGTCTCCCTCCTAAAGCCAGTCAATCCTTGACTTTTGCTTCCAAAACAACTCCTCTTGTAGCTCCCATTCAGAAAGCTTCTCCAAAGCATCTACTTTAGCTTTAAGGGACTCCCAAGTAATCCCTTGATCTCTCTTTTTCCTAGAAATGATATCCAATTGATTTTGAGCTATAGATTTTTCCTTAAAGACATTCCCAAAGTATTCTGTATTTCACTTCTTTAGCTGAAATTTCATAAAATGGAGCCTTTTGACAAAGGTGTACATGGTTGTCCCATGTAGAGGCAATCCATCAAACCACCAATATTTTATAAGGTCCTACAAAGAAGGCCCACACAACCACATTAACTAGAATGTAAAGGAAGGATTCTTGGTACTTTCTCAATGATGTGATGAAAATTTTATGGGCTAGTGGTTCGAGCCTCTCTAGTCAAGGATTTCAAAACTGGATATCCACTAATTGCCCAACCAAAAATTGGAGACCAAAAATCCATCCAGCCTCTCAGAGATAGAATCCATACCACACCTCCTATTGCTCCAAGTGAAAATACCATTGAGAGGCTTTATATCAATCAAATTCAGCTAGGTTATATTATTTCTAAACAAAGATGAAGAGGGCTCTAGATGATCCAAACCACCCTTCTTTTCATCAAGATTGAGAATAGAATTAAACCCCGACCACAACCTAAGGAAACAAAGGAGCTAAATATCTCACATACCTTATATGGTCCCATAAACGAATCTTTCCAAGCAAGTCAGTTGGAGCATAGACATTGGAAAACTAGAGGATTTCTCCATATTCAAAACATGAGGCAACCATGGACAAAGAAAATTGACCCACAATCCACTACAAGGGGGAGATCTTCTACTTTTCCCAAAGACATGTGATCCCACCAGCACTACCTTGTTCCTCAATGCACTGACAATGACCATGCCACCAAAGTTTGTAGGATACCTTAACCATTCCTTCCACAAACAACTTAGATTCTTGGATAAATAAAACATTAGGGGAATGAGCCTTTATCATTTCTCGAATAGCCTTTTGTCAAGGGATGTTGTTCAAACCCCTCACATTCCAAGAGAGAACAATTATTTTTGGGGCTTAGAAAAATGGGTTTCAAGAGGTTTAACTAAGCCTGACTCCACCAAATTCTCACCCATTAACTTGATCTTATCCTGATCTTTCTTCCTTGTACCCTTGAAGGCTTCTTTGAGTTCCCCTTAAAGTTTTTTCTGGTGTAGCCCCAAGGAAGAAGAGACTAGGGAGCCCAAAATCCTGAGCTGCAGCCAAAGATTGTGAATAATGCATGCTTGTTTGTTTTCCATGATCTTTTTTATCAAATTTGTAAAGCTAATTCATTAGGTGTCAAACTAAAGAGAGCATGATCCTCATGATTCAACAAATATTTAATAGGTGTTTGTTAACATTATCTATCTATACCAAATTTAGATATTATGTAGTATAGAAAAACATGTTATAGACTATAAGAATTTATTAGACTGTCTCTATAAATTATAGGTTTATAACATGTACATCAGATTTAAATCCGCACATATAAATTTGAATTGAGATAAATTATCAAATAAACAACCAAATACAAAATTCTAAAACCTTGACAGATATATTTTTTATTCTAAAAACTAATGAAAAAATTAGAATTAAATACTAAGATGATTAAATTATTTAATTTCATATATTTTAAATAAGAATCCTAACTCATATAATTCAGGTTAATTGAGTGTTATTTGAAAGAGATATTTTTAGCTCTACATTAATAAAATGACAAACACTTTTCCTCATACTTATAATAATTAGTTTTACAAATACATAAACACAAGTGACCTTCACCACCAAACTATAGCAAGAAATTTGGGTTCGAGAGCTAACCGTAGTATCATTAACTTCTAATTCACATCCAGTAGGAGAGAGACACATATCTATCTAATCTTATGCTACAGACAATATACCCACATTCATAATCACACATGAATGAATACTTTGGACGCTGAACAAGAATGATCACAACATAGTTTGGTAATGCTTACGAATGATCGTAGCCACATATAAAAATTTCTTTTAACTTAGTTAATCTTGTTCATTTCCAGTGTCATAGCCTCACTAGCTGTAACACAAATCACTTGAACACTCACAAGTTTGTGCTAACCCCAATAACGCGGGAACAAATTTATATGTGTTTTGAAATGATGAAGATTTTGATTAACCAAGAGAAATGGGGAACAAAAACGGAAACTGGGAGCACATTGAGTTAAGAGGGACCCACTTGACCGACCACCTAAGTAGTCAATGCTTAGAGTGTGCTGGTTAAGCCTAGGCTAGGATTCTATTGATATTTTCTTACTTTCAAATTTGATAACATAGTTTAGGTCTCACACATATCATTATTTGCAATTGATTTCTTTATCTAACAAGACGATTGTAAATAATTTTGACACTCATTTAAATAATCAACATATAATAATTTCATTATTTTTACACCGAAGGCGTATCCAATTTGAAAGAGGCCAACCTGACATTTGCAATCAACGATACAGGGTTGGCAACAAGCCTTGGTCGACTATCAAACTTATTGGCCCCATTGATTTTTTTCCTCTGAATTTATTAACATCTGCATTAATACATGTTGTCTTGTAAAGGTCATAACTCTCCTCTACTAAGATATCGTGTATCTTTTGAAATGGCATATCCTATACTGAGATATCATGAATCACTTACAATCATCAATCATCTTCGCCATTTTTTCAGCGTGATAAAAAATAGGGTATCATTTTTTCCTACAAACTCTGCCCTAGAAATAATCGTGTTTGTCTGTCTTCTCTCACTTTTTGAAAGCATTTAAATTTTTTAGAACAATTATCGGGCCCATAAATTCTTTACCTTCCACGTGGCCTTTACAGTTTGAAACCACATAAAGATTGAACCTACTCCCCCACAAATTGCAAGCAATGTTTATCTGATATAAATACAGTTGTAATGATAGTAACGTTACGATTTCGCTTATGAAAGCCAATGATTGGAGGAAAAGTGAAACGATTATCACCTATCAAGCTAGACCATGTAAATTCACTTATTAGTTTATTAAATCACATATATCAAATCTTCTCATCCCATTATGTTGGTGGGAGCCAAGGGGAAGCCAAATGTTTTGTGCACAACCATGTCAAATATGTTAGAATAGTTATTTGGGTTTATGTAATAGCAATGTGCAATGCCATAGCTAGATTGTTTGGGTATGCCTTTTCCTATGGGCTAAGAGAAATTTGGATTATGATGACACATGTTGGTATTTTCCCCTCTGGTTTGTTTCAAAGATTGAAACATTTTATAATGGCTTTTTTGTGACTGTAATATTGGGAATATGAATTATCTATTAAATAGGGAAGACTACCATTCTGTACAAACTTAAATTTACAAATTTTAATAATTATTATATTATAATATGTAAATAAAAAATTATATGTTTAAAATATATATATTTTTTAATAATTATTATATATATATACTAATAAATTTTTAATATATATAATTAATTTAATTTTTTATTTTTAAATTTGATGTTACTTGTAATTTTTAATATAATATATAAAATTTTAGCTTTAATAATTTTTATTTAAGTATGGTTTTGATTTCTAAAATGTAATTTAATATTTATTTTATTTTATTTATTTCAAATTTATAATAATTCTTTATTTGTTAATATTGAGTTTATCTTTCATTAATTTTTAATGTAGATTTAAATTTTAAAATTTATTTTAATTTAATTATGTCTTTTTTATGAAATTACAAATAATAATTATAGATTATTAGAATTAATTTAGTTGATAATTATTTGTCTTATTACAAGTTTAATTATTGTCAAATAATTCTATTTTGAATATTTTATTTTATTAATATATTAAAATGAATTTCAATCTTAAAATCTAAATTAAAAGTTATAGAGTTCAAGAGAGAGGGAGAAAATGAAACAAAGGAGGAGAGAGGAAGCTACACAGAGACATTTATTGAGTTAGAGAGAAACAAAGATAGAAATGGAGGGATAGAGAGAGGGAGATAGAAATAAAAAAAGAGAGAAGTGAGAAACAAATATGGAGATAGAGAAATAGAGAGATACTGAGGGAGATAAAGAGATATAGAGAGATAAAAGGAGAGATAGATATAAAGATATAGAAATAGAAGTATACATATAGAGGAGTAAAGAGGGAGAAACAAAGAGATAGAGATAGCAAGATAGATAAAGATAGAGAGGAAATGAGGGAAGAGAATAGACATAGATAGATATAGTCACATAGAGAGGGGGAGATAGAGAGATAAAGAGAAATAGGAGATATATATATATAGAAGTAGAGAAATCAAGAGATGAAGAGGGAGAGAGAGAAGGAGAGATAGATAGGGATAGAAAAAAAGAGTAAGGGAGAGAGAGATAGTGAGAGGAAAAGAGAGAAAGATATATAGAGGAAGAGAGAAGGGAAGACAAATATAGAGAGAAATAGGGGAGAGAGATAAAGAGAGATAATGAGAGATAATGAGAAACATAGAGATAGAGATGGAGAAGGAGATATATAAGAGATCTCTCTCTTTCTCTTCTCATCGAGCCCTATATATATATATATATATCCCCATCTATACCTCTTCTAAGGTCTATATATCCCTTTCTCCACCTCTCTCTATATATAACTTCCTATATCTTTCTATCCCTCCATCTCTCCCTATCACTCTCTCCTTCCATATCTCTCTACTTCTCTTCTATCCTCTTTCTATTTCTCTCCCTGTCTCTCCCTCTGTATCTCTATCTCAATAGCGCTCTCACTCACAAACACACTCCATGTTCTCTCTCTTTATCCCTATCTCTATATCTCTCACTCTCACTCTCTCTATCACATTCCATGTTTCTCCCTCCCTATCTCTATTTCTCCCCTTCTCTCTATCTCTCTCCCTCTCTCTATTACTTGTCTCTATCAACTAGATTTTATCTCTGACTCTTTCCCCCTCTATCTCTATCTTCACATCTCTCCCTCTTTATATATGTCATCTCTGTAGATCTCTCTCTTATTAAATTCATCTCTCCCTCCTCTCCTACTCTATCAATCTCTACTCTCTCTACCTCTCTCTATATACCACTTCCTATATCTTTAGCTTTCTCTCTCGATCAATCTCTTTCATTCTCTCTTTCTATCTCTATTTCTCCCTCTCCCTCTTCCTCTCTCCTTCCATCTCTCCCTCTATATATTTATCTCTACCTCTATCTTTTTCTCTCTCATCCCCTCTATCTTTCCCAAGTTATATCTATCTCTCTATTTCTCCTTTATATCTATATCTCTCTCTCTCCCTTTCACTCCCTCTTTCTATATCTCTCTACTTCTCTCTCCTCTCTCTATTTTTCTCCATCTCCCTCCCTCTCTATTTGTCTCTCCATATCTCTCTCTCTTACTCATACACACACTCCTTGTTTCTCCCTCCCTATCTCTAGCTCTATCTTCATTTCTATCTCTTTGTTGCTCTATCGTATCTCTCCATATATCTTCTTCCATCTCTCTCTACCCATATATATTTTTGTCTCTCTACCTCTATATATCAAGTCCTACCTCTATCTTTATCTTTCTATCACTCCCTTTCTCATTCTCTCCTTCTATGTATATTTATCTCTTTCATTTCTATATATCCCTCTATTCTATCTCTTTATCTATCCCTCTCTTTCTCTCCATATCCATCTCCTTCTCTATCCCCATTTCCATTTCCATCTCATTTATCTCTGCCTTCCTCTATATCTTTGTCTCCTTACCCTATGTCTCTCTATTGCAAACATAGCATGAGCCTAATGTGTTGCAAGATGGTGTTTCCCTTGGTCTTCCTTGTCCAGCACAACACTTGGATTTGTGACATGATCTAACCACCTCCTATGGATCTTAACTAATGCTTGTATCAGGCATTGGCAAGTCAACCTTTTGGTGCAACGACAAGGCCAACAATTGGTATCAGAACTGGTCACAGGTTCAAACCCCTCACTTGTGCTATGGGGGGGATTGTTGCAAGATGGTGTGTCCCTTGGTCTTCCTTGTCCAGCACAGTGCTTGGGTTTATGACATGGTCTAACCGCACCCTATAGATCTTAACTGATGCTTGTATCAGGCATTGACAAGTCGACCTTTTGGTGCAATGACAAGGCCAACATAATGGTACAATTATCTTCTTGATTCAAAGGTTTAGTTTTAGTTATGTTTCAATCCTTATAAGTGGATGCATATTTTATTTCAAGTTATCACTTCTCTATTAAGACCTTTGTTACACAAACAAAATAATTTTATAAATAGATTACCAATTGACCTCATGTAAAGTGCAAACTTTTATGCAAAAAATAGTCCAAAATTTCTCCAATTGACTTTCCACACATCTTTGACATACACATCTCTCTATCTCTTCCTCTCTATCTCCCTCTACCTCTCTCTACCTCTCTATATATTTGTCTCCCTCTTCCTCTCCCACTATCTTCATCTCTATCTCTATCTTCCTTTCTCCCCCACCATTTCTAGACATGTATCCCTCTATATCCATCTATATGTCTCCATCTCTTCCTCTCCCTCTTCCTAAACATGTATATCTATATCTATTTTCCTCTATGGACCTTTATGTTTATCTCATTATATCTCCATCTCTCTACCTGAGTTTTCAAAACCTGCAACAAAAAGGATCCAACTCCAAAATTCCTCAAGATTTGTCAAAATATTGAACTTAAAATCAGTTGTCGGGTTCACCAATGTAACTAAGGTAAAAGTCAGGTTAGCATGAAATAAAATGCTTAAAAAAAAACCTAGCTAAACAATGAAGTACAAAGGAGGAAAATGCATAAAAGAAAGGAAATATTTTACCAAAAGTCTTCAAGTCCTCCATGATTGACCTTCATTTCCCTTCTCCATTTGCTGCAAAATAGTGTTTTCCCTCAGATTTCTTTTGAGCAACTATGACTATGACAAGACCTAAGCAAATATTGAAGGATTTGATCCAAAATGCAAGTGTACTAAAATTTCTACAAGCATGAAGAAGTGTGGAAGCCTAAATTCTGAAGCATGAAGTGTGAGATGATGAAGTGATGAATTCGGGAGATGAAAAAATGTCCCCAAATGAGGTTGGTATTTCCTTCCCAATTTTTAAGCCTTCTAGTGGTCGAGTAGTCAGAAAAAAGGTGGCGGATGTTTTATTAATTAAAAATAAAGTGCTTAGAACGTGCGTTGGGAGAACGTGGCAGATTTTTTGCCACATGGATAGAGAAGGCCAGCGAAATTAAACATTGGTTGGAATTAACATTAATTGTTGTATGGTTTTCATGTACTAGCGATGGTTGTAATAACACCTGTTGTTTAAACCCTTGGGAAACATAGCGAATGTCTATGCAATTTTTTGATAAGACATTGTTGGGTCTCATTATATTGCTATACCTGCTATCAGAGCTATGAGCGAGGAGGGAAGACTTTTGTGAAGGTGCAAGTTTGATCAAGCATTGTCTAGCTTCTATGAAGGTGGTTGGAGGTTATTTTGTGTTTTTGCATGGGGTGATGATTGCGAAAGCAAAACAAAAGTGTCGCCTGTGATAATTTTTTCCCATTTTTTGCAAGCATTCGAGAAACAAGGCAGCAAAGAGAAAGCTAGCGGGAAGAGGTGCATATTGAAAAAACCCTTTGCAATATTGATTCATTTATGGTTAGTGGTTTGTGGCAGGCTATATTGTTTCATTTCTGATAAGGTATTGTTGAATGTTTCAATTTTTGATAAGGTGTTGTTTAGAAAAGACTATATTGTTTGTAAAAATGAATATTGTTTCATTTATGGTTCATGTTTTGTGGATATAGTTTTGTATGGGTTTGTTACTATGAATTTTTGTGTTTTGTGGGTTTCTCCATCTGGGTCACTGTTGAAACCAATATTGTTTTATTTATGGCTTCCATTTTATGGTTATGGTTGCAACAAAATAATTAACTATTTCATGTCATTTATCTACTAATTTATTAAAGGATGGGTATGCGAGGTAAGCAAGAACAATTATATATAGTCCTTCTCTGAAAAATACCTCCCCTCTTTCCAACTTATGCAAGGACGTGTCCTTTGAAATAGAAATCTCAATTTTGTGAACTACTTCTAAAATATTTTTAACTCCAAAGGAGTTATACAATGAGAACAATGAGTGCAGAGGTACTTCAGAGTTAGAGGGGTTAGTATGCCATGCAAATATGGTTCTCACAAAAGTTATTTTGAATAGTTCTATGAGTTTAAGATCATTAGCAACAAAGGTAGCAATAGCAGGACTCGATTTAAGGAAATCTCCATTAACTTTGTCAACATCTTAAAAATTAAAAATTAACAATCATTTGAATGCAAAAAAACCCTATTCAAAAACCTATTTTTGACTAAAATTCTTAAAAAATAATGCAAAACTAAAATAAAATTGAAAAGAAACATTAAAATTCATACATACCCGTGACTTGTGGGTGATTTGAGCAAAAAAAGCAAGGGAAAATGGATATTTGAGTCGCTGTGTTGCTCTAAGGCATGCAAAAGGGAAAAAGCACAATGAAAATGACTCAATTTTTCCTTTTTTATTTAATTCACAGGGTTTGATCCCCATGATCAATAGGATTTTCTCTTGAAAAGATATAGTTATGAATCTACATGTCGAAATATGTATATGATTTAGACCCAACAAGTCTTTTGTGTAAGCTTGAACTCAACCTTGGTCGTGTAGAGAGAAGAATGAACCAGTCATGTAAGGGGCATTCGCTCGTAGAGCGACCAATGAAGGCTTTGTTAATGGCCTTGAAAGGGCATGGGTTAAGTTGGGAACCCTAGTAATCTCAGAGTGGTCTCTATATATCACTTCCTATCTCTATATTTATCTTTCTATCTCTCCCTCTCTCATTCTCTCCCTCTCTCTCCCTGTCTATATATTTATATCTTTCATCTCTATCTATCCCTCTCTCCTATCTCTCTTTATCTATCACTATCTTTCTCTCTATATCCGTCTCCTTCTTCATCTCCATATCTATCTCTATCTTCCTCTATCTCTATCTCCTTAAGCCCCCCTCTCTCTCTTACCCCTCTCTCTCACCCCTTCTCTCTCTATCTCTTTATCTCCCTATTGCAAACATAACATGATTCTAGTGGTAATGGAATCAAATTTGAAGCAATCACTTCTCCATTGAGACCTTTGTTACACAAACAACATCAATTGCTAAATGGCCTACGAATTGACCATATGTATTGCAAAAAATTATGTAAAAAAAGACCAATTTTTTCCTTAATTGACCATCAATACCTCTTTGACGTACCCATTGCACACCAAGGTGCAATTGCTAGTTATCTTTCTTCTTAAATTTTTAATTAGCCGATAGGCTACATAGAGTGTGAGATTTGAGCCTGAAACAAGTCTCAACAAACCACTGTTGGGTTGTCAGAAAACAAGTTTCAGCTACCATTTAATGGTAAACCAACTGCCATTTAATGGTATAAGCCTCCAAAATATCAGTAAAAGCCTACAAAATCTCATTTATCACATAAAATCCAGATTTGACAATTGGATGGAACATTCTATTTCCATTTGCAATGTTTTTTGTCAATTTGATGATAACTTTCTTTTTTCATTTGCATTGCTTTATGTTTTAAATCTGTATGCAAATATTTCATAATCAGATAATACTTAATTTCTTTAAGGAAAAAATTTAGATTTGTCTAAATTCATTTCATTTCAATATTTAGCACTTATTATTAATTATTTAATCCATATATAAACACATACTCTCTAACATATTAACATACATATAGTTTTCTATCTAGATAATCCTTGAACCTTTTTAGATACAATAATATAACTATTTACAATTTGATAAAATGATTTAATATAATTTTGACACTCTTGTTTAGGTAATCAACATGTCCATAGGGGCGGGGGACCTAGCTCAACTAGCTAAAGCATCCTGTTGAAGGAAAGAGGTCATGAGGTCTAGTCTCCCCCCAAACCCGTGGTACCGGAAGGCGTGATTCCTACAGTCTAAAAAAAAAAAAAAATCATATCCATAGTCCGACCTACAGATTAGATATTTAGATACACTTAACAGTCAAAACAATCATTTTTTTATGTGTAACCATCACTACTTGCAATTGGCTTTTGATAATGCAAACAGTCCAGCCATAGCTCTGGTAATCTCTTATTTTTTCATAGTCTCAAGATCGACGGAGTCTACGGGACAGGGACATGTACAGCAACACTACAATTGCCTTCTGATAATGGAAACACTGCAATCATATCGTTGGTCTACTGATAAGAATAACGAGGGCGTTGGCAATAACATAGTAAATCTTACATTAAGCATAGATATTTACTGCTTCACTCTCTCTTCTTGGATTGTTGCTTTCTTATCCTTATCTATACACTAAATATGAGAGGGCCGTGTTGAAAGATAGGTATCTTTCAATAGTTATAATACGACTAGAACTAACACTTTGGTCAAATTCAAATTCTAGTACTAACAATTCACGGTCAAATTCAAATTCAATAGTTTTTTTTTTGGGAGACAGATGGCTCAATCAGAGGTGGAATCAACAAAGTTGGAGTGGCCTACTACAACAACCTTATCAATGAACTCTTGAAACATGGTGAAATTTATATTGTTTGCTATTATGGATATAGAAATTACTGTGATTTTGTTCAAGCTATAACCAACTCATGTTTGTAGATATCAAGCCTTTTGTGACACTGTTTCATTGGGACCTTCCACAAGCTCTGGAGGACAGCTATGGAGGCTTTCTCGGCGAAAAAATTGTGTATTAAACTCTTTCAAATCATTTGATTCTTTTTGCATCTATGCCCATATACCATACTTATTGATTTCATTGATTATCCATTTTTTGTGGATAAGGAGACCTGCTATCTTATGTGTGTAGGAAAGATTTTGAAGCTTACAGTGAAGTGTGCTTTCAAGAGTTTGGGGATCGAGTGAAGCACTGGATTACTTTAAACGAACCTCAAACCTACGTTAGCGCAGGATATGACAGTGGCACAATGGCACCCGGTCGCCACTCCTCCTCTAATGGAAATTCAAGCACAGGAAATTCTGCAACAGAGCCATATATTGTAGCCCATAACCTCCTCCTTTCTCATGCAGCTGCTGTGCGTGTATACAAGAACAAGTATCAGGTGACCCACCTTTTTCCCCCAAATTTTTCCTATTCTAGAATCTACATACAACTGTCAGTATACCAATTTGCCATTTTTATGGACAGGGGACACAAAAGGGATTGATTGGAATTACAATAGAGGGAGAATGGATGGTTCCCTATTCAAAATCACACTCTGACAAGAAAGCCGCCCAAAGGGCCATAGATTTTATGTTTGGTTGGTAAGCAAAGATCCTTTGAAAACGGTCCAGTAATGCCCATTTTAGGTGTCTGTTCATATGAATTTTACTAGCCGTACAAAATTACAGGTATATGGATCCAATTACAAAAGGGAAATACCCATCAACAATGAGAAATTTGGTTGGCGAGCGTTTGCCCAAATTTACTGCCCATCAATCTGATATTATGAAAGGCTCATTTGACTTTTTGCTTAAAATTATAAGAGAGATGTTGAACTACATAAAACATAGATATGCCAATCCACTGATTTTCATTACAGAAAACGGTAAAACCATATTTATGATCGAATATATAAATTATTTCTTTAAAAAAATTTAATAACTCTTTATATTATCATTTATAAAATAGTGTTCTACATGTTAAAAATAAGCAAGATAGTCACACTTTTAGAGTCTAGACAGGTAGCAAGGGTCTTTAAATTTTGACCGTCTATATAAGTTGTGTTTAGGGGTCTTCTTAAAATAAGAATATATAGCAATTAAATTTATTGTTGTTATTATTAATTTTTTAATAGTATTTCAATTGTTATGAAAAATAAATATTTATGACTAAATTTTATTTGTACATTTTTTCTATAAAAGTTACAAATTCTTTAAATTAATATTATAGGTGTTGATGAAAAGAATGATGATACATTATCATTGACACAAGCGCTTAATGATACTTGGCGAATCGACTACCATTCAAAACATTTATCATTTGTTCAACAAGCAATAAGGTAAATCTTATTTTTTTTTTCTTCTTTTTTTGTTTTTCAATACTTATACTAAAAGTTATGATGGGTTGAATTGCAGGGGTGGATCCAACATACAAGGCTACTTTGCATGGTCTTTGTTAGACAACTTTGAGTGGGAAAATGGCTATACAGTTCGATTTGGTCTTCATTACATAGATTATAAGAATAATCTAACTCGATATCCAAGAGCATCAGCCTATTGGTTTCATAGATTTTTGAAATAAAATACTACAAAGTTTATCATAGTTTAAAAAGTAATTTATATATTGTCTTTGTTGAAATAATATTCCAAGCAGCTCCCTTCGGGTTCCCCTTTTTGCATATATTCGTGCGCTGGCCTGCGCGTCTCCGCGTCTTTTTCGGCTTCCCGGCAGGTTTTGATCTCCCCCGTTGTGCATTCCTTGCTTCGCAACTTCGACAAGCGGCTCCCCGTTCGGCTCCTAAAAGGCTGGCTAATTAAGCCCGCGTGTCGCCAGCCGGGTTCTTCATTTTCTGTTGCTTTATGTTTCCTACGGGTTGCGAAACGGGGCCCACATCTTTGTACGTGGCGGTGTATCGCAATCTTTCCCTAGCAAGAGTAGAGTATGCTGCGGCGGGCTGCGAAGGATTTCTATTGGCCTTCTTTATTTCCTGGCGGGCCCACCCTCGCTCACGTGTCAGCAGTTCGCGGCTTTTAAAACAACAGCAGGGACGAGAGCACCACGGGTTGCGAAACGCGGCCACGCGTCTTTCGCCCCCTTTTCATGCGGCCTTTCCCCGTTTTCAAAGTAGCCTCCGTCCCCTGAACACGTGTCACTTCTCCGCAAGCTCCCGGTCAATGGAGAAAGAGTTTTCATTCGGGCCGCAGTTTGCTGCCACGTGCCTTACATCGATTATCAAAGCAAGCTGTGAGATGGCCGAGCGGGATGGTGTCATTGACTGCTGCTCGCCATGGTTCTCTAAGGCGGTGGACGACACTCGTCACTTCGAAGCCTGGTTGGGACCACTGCCATCATTTCAAAGGGCACGCCTGTAACTAACCAACTGGATGCTGTACCCTGATTGGCTGCTCTCATAACGGCATTGGGAATATTCTTATCCGGGCATCATTACGGGAGATTGTGGAATCTTTCTGTTACAACTCTCCAGGCGGTGGGATTTTCCTCTCCGACTATATATACTCTCTCTGTTGAGGGAAGATGATCCAAGATTTTATAGGAAGAATACTGGTTTTAGCAAGAGATGCCAGGCCTCTTTTGCATGTTTATTTGCAAGATACTTTCAGACTGTGCCTATTGTTCGGCCTTTCTGCTTTTTATGTCTTGATTAAACTGTGAACTGTGCTTTTTATTGTCTTAAACATTTCATTTGAGGAGACTTCTATATATTAAACGCAAACTTGCTGGTCTAAATCATGTCTTAATGACTCTTCTTAGCAGTAAGAATGTATGCGATACTGTGTTATGTCAATTAAATGAACTGTTTATGCTATTGCTTTAAGCTTCCGGTGTTTTGGAACATATCAATAACATTCAGGCCCTTGAGTCTATGATTTATCGTGCCTATCAAACAGCTTTGGCGCATCGCCTTAGATTAATATTTGTTTCATTATATCTGCTTCCTTTTCCCTTTCCAAAACCATTATATAGAAGAAGCCGACTTCTTTAAAATCCGGAGGTTACTCAGTTTGGCGCAAAGGGGTCCCCCTTGAACTGAGTTTCCCATAAAGGCACTGTTATCCCGTCAATTTTTGGCGTCAACAGTTTGTCCTTTTTTCTGGCACGCCCGGTGGGACCCAAACTAATGAAATCGTCTTCTAAAAGGGTGTATGAGCCATCGGCCTGTAACTAGATCCCAAACTGCAAGTAACCCAGGTTTACTAGTGCCTCCATCCAGGACAGTCCAGGCCGCAAATCAGTTAGTAACCGTTCCATTCCCACCACCCTTTCCTCTCACCATGTTGCCGGCCGCGAACAGAAATTATGTAGCATGGGATGCTGGGAGTCCCCTTGTAGCTCCGGTAGCACCTGCTGTTTGGGGTGCCATACCAGTTTCGGCCCTGAAAGCTCTTCCCAAATTCGCCGGAGATAACACAAAAATGCCAGCAGAGCATTTGCAGGATGTAGCGGATGTATGCCTAGTACATGGTATCACGGCGCAGAATGTAGCCCTGAGGCTCCTTGCTGTGTCCTTCAAAGGCAAGGCCCTGGAGTGGTACCGAACACTGACTCCTAATACCATTCGCACTTGGGATGACCTCAGAGATCCATTCTATGAGTTTTCAAATGTGAGAATCGTTCTTAGCTATATTATTAGTTATCGTCATCAAAGCGAGAAGAGCACGGGGAGCTCGGCCGGACTTGATGCCGTTCCTCAAGTTGAAGGATTCGAAGTGACCATCCATGCGACCAATTTGGCGTTCATGTTCTATCTGAAGTCCATCAATCCTGACATTTCTATGATGATCAAGTCTCTGGGAGGAGCCACTCTACCAGATGCATATGCCACCGCTATCAAAGCAGAAAATCACTTGATAGACTGCGGAAAATTGCCTCCTTGACCTGTTATGCCGATATTTCCTGAGATATCAAACGTGGCACAAGAGGTGGCGTCGACCAGTGCGCCAGCGACTCCCCAGTCAGCATACTCATATACAGCCGCTCCTGAAAACTTGGCCTCTACATCAAGTTCTCCGAAGAATGAAATGGGCGACCTCAAGGAGATGCTACGGACTATGGCGAATGATATAACAACGCTCAAGTGGAATCAAGCAATGCCTCCACGGCCTGCGTATCAGAACTACCAAGGTGGGCAGCCTACCTATCAACAGAATCAATATCAGAATGCGCATCGCACTAACTCACCAACGGCGGCTATGAACCAAATAGTTCCGGTGCCTACGCCACTGGCAGGAGCGTCGCCAAGCTCTAGCAGAGAATTAACCGCGGGACAAAATAATCTTATTGATGACATTAATCCATGGTGCTTCCCTTGCAACGATGCGCATATGCCCCGAAATTGTCCGCGTGGCAACTTACAACAAAGGATAGCAGAGCAACGTAGTCAAGGGATTGCGACAGAGAGCGAAGAATACGGATATGCCCCGGCAATGGAGAATGCGGTCCTTACCGCGCAAATACAAGGAATGTCCCTGGAGCAAGAGTCTGACATTGTTCCTGATCATGCGCTCTTCTCATGGATGGAAGACGAGGAAATGGTGTTCGCGAATGACACGTCCACTGCCGAAACGCCGCGGGTAAAGTCTGACTATAATACACGCTCCAAGAGAAGATTCACCGGTGAGGCCGTGGTTTCACTTTCGGACAATCCGCAGTGCAAGGACGTTTCGGATCAAATTCCTGGTGGCCCGACCGAATCCTTGTCTCCTCAACGGCAGAAGGAAATTATTATAACAAAATCCAAGGAGCAGAAATCTCCGAGCTCCTCACCTCTTAATGTGGTGGAGCAGTTGAAAAAATCACCTGCTAATATGTCTTTATGGGACATTCTAGCTATCCCGGAGCAGAAGACCATACTCCAAAAAGCGCTTCAGCAACAGATGGACCCAACACTAACCGAGCCTTTGGCCAGTACCGAGGCAGTTTATCAAATGCCACCAACTAAGGTTGTCACAAACAAAGTGATGGAATCCCATGCGGAAGGCGGAGGTAGGCCAAAACCTCAACCCTTCTTCTTGACTCTCATTATAGGGGAGAAACTATTACACAATGCTATGATTGATTCTGGCGCTAGTACCACGGTTATGCCAAAACTAATAGCCGAAGCCTTGGGACTCAGCTACGAACCTATGAAGAAAGGGGTGATGCAGCTAGATGGAAATAAGGTTGATACTGTGGGTGTCATCAAAGCACTTCCGTTGACTCTATTTGCCTGCCCGAGTATCACGGTCCCGCAAGATACAGTGATCATAGATGTTCCGCCAATGTTTGGTCTTTTCCTTTCTCGAGAGTTTACTTCAAAGGTGGGCGGCTATTTGTCTTTAGATTGGTCACATCTAATACTTAGGACCAAACATGGCGCAAAGATGAAGATAGAATCGGAGGCTCTGCATTCCGAACATGTGGCGAACGAGGCCCTGATTAACTTTGAAGCGGCACATACCTCCATCACCAAGCAATACATGTACAATGTTGAACTGCTGGAGGAGGAGAAGGTCAACAGAGACCGAAGTGATAGCGAAGACGCTCTATTGAGTGAACATATAAATAATGATCCCTTAATTATCCATGCATACGGTTTAGAGCACATAGCACTGATCTATAGCGAAGACCAAGTTCTTAGAAGAAGGTCATTGAAAAGAGCAGAGCGATGACAAGCAAGTGGTACATGGACGTTATATTTTGACGGAGCAAGGAGCAAAGTTGGAGCTGGAGCAGGGATATGTCTAATATCCCCATAGAATGAAAAGTTGCTGAGGGCCTTCCGATTCCAATTTGCTTGTTCAAATAATGAGGCTGAATATGAGGGTCTAGTCCAAGGCCTAAGCCTAGCGGAACGAATGGGTATCAAACAATTGATTGTATTCGGAGATTCAGAACTGGTAGTTAATCAGGTCCGAGGAGTCTCAGCAGCAAAGAATATCCGCATGAGATCCTATCGGCATCGAATCTGGGACCTTATAGAAAGTTTTGAAGCTTTCAACATCCTGACCATTCCCCGAGCTCAGAATGGCGATGCAGACCGCATGGCAGTAATCGGAGCTCAGTTTGATCCTGTCTCCGACTTGCTTCAGAACAAACATTCAGTACGAGTGCTGGTTAGACCAGCAATACCCGATAATGACCAAAGTTGGCAAGTCTTTGAGAGCGATGAACACATCGCCTCGTTTATTCAAAACTCAGGGGAATTTGCCGATCAACTCGAACCAAAGATCGCTGAGGCCTACGAGGGACAAATTATGCAGCTGAAATCAAATAAGCTTCCGAAAGGATTGGTTACTCTCGAAAAAAATTTCGATTGTAGTGACGCCCGAAATGATAAGAGGAAGTTCGTGCCAGAAAAAGGTGATTATGAGAATCTTCGGGTCTCCGATGACAGGAACCTTCGGGTCGGAAAAGATGTCTCACAGCAAGATAGAGAAAGGCTTATGAATTTCTGTGAGAAATATGGAGTAGTAGCCTGGTCCTACGATGATCTAGAAGGTTATGATCCTGGTATCATTCAACATACTATTGAGCTAACAGAAGGTGCGAAGCCAATCCGACAGAAACAGCGGCCGGTCAACCCTAAAGTTGAAGCCTTGATGGCACAAGAGCTAACCAAGCTCATTGAGTCGCGTATCGTTTTCCCAATTAAACATAGTACTTGGGTATCAAATCTGGAACCAGTCCGAAAGAAGAATGGTGATATACGCTTATGCGTAGATTTCCGAGACCTAAATAAAGCATCTCTGAAGGACCACTATCCCTTGCCTTCTATGGAGTCGATCCTCCAAACCGTCGCGGGATCGGAAATGTTCTCTCTACTGGATGGCTTCTCTGGCTATAACCAGATTCGAGTAAGAGAGGAAGATCAGCACAAGACTACGTTCACCACCAAGTGGGGGACGTTTGCATATGCTAAAATGCCTTTTGGTTTATCTAATGCAGGGGCAACCTTCCAGAGAGCTATGGACGTCGCATTTAGCGAGCTGATAAATAAGATTATCCTAATCTATTTGGATGATCTTACTGTGTTCTCCAAATCTAAAGATGATCATTTCGATCATCTGGAGTTGGTGTTTCAAAAAGTCTGCCAAAGTTGAGTTTCCCTTAAACTAGAAATGTGTGTGTTGAATTACCTCGAGGGTATTTGTTAGGACATGTTAGCCGAAGGTATTTCCAATTGACCCGAGCAGTAAAAGGCTATAAGGAGCTTCCTCTACATGAGTGGCGAATAAGAAAAGGTGTCGATCTTTTTAAGGTAAAGTAAATTCGTCGATGCAAATTTATTTACGATTTTGCCTAGCGAGAATGATTAGGCCGATCACCCTAATGCTTGCACAGAAAAGGATCAAATTTTCAGAGTGGACAATAGCGGAGGAAGGCTGAGGAAGGCATTTGAAGGTCAGGAAGTTATCTCATCAGCCCGGTGTTGATCAATCTAGATCCAGCATAAAGATTTTATAATAATGTAATGCTTTGTTAGCAAAGTCAAGTATAAAGCTAACATTACGATAAGGATAGAAGGAAAGGGGAGCATCCAGTTGCTTTCTATTCCCGAACCTTAAAGGAATATGAAGTGAATTATCACTTCGTTGAAAGACAGGCTTTTGCAATAGTGACGGGGCTTAAAAAGTTCCGCCATCTAATTTCCTGTAGCAAAGTCCTGGTATATGTCGCACATTCTAGTGTGCGGGAATACATCATGGAGGGAGAAATCACAGAAAAAAGGGCTAATTGGATCACTAAGATCTTGGAATATGACATTGAGGTCAGGCCCACCAGGACTATTAAAGGCAGAGGTCTGTGTGAGTATATGACACAGGAAGTGGAGATGCCTGCTAAAGAGGAACAGTCAGAACTTGTCCTGATAAACGGATCGGGATCGGAGGACGATTGGCTGAAAGATAGAATGAATTTCATGCGAACCGGAAGGTACCCGCCAGGCCTCTCATCCCAGAAAAGAAGGTATTACCGGCTCCAGAATTGCGGATACACGCTGATAGAAGGAGTCCTCTTCAAAAGGAATTTTAATGGTGTGCTCCTACGATGTGTTACTTCAGGGGAGGCGCAGAAGATCCTCGACGCATTTCACAATAGCGACGAAGGTGGACATTTCTCCGCTAAAACTACAGCCATCAAGGTCCTACGGGCTGGATATTACTGGCCCACACTTTTCAATGATTCCTACTCTCTGGTAAAGACTTGCAAAAAATGTCAGTTATTCTCCGACAGAAGGAAGAATTCAGCGATGCCCCTCAAACCTATCGTGGCGGATGAACCATTTGCGCAATGGGGCTTGGACTTTATCGGAATGATCAACCCGGTTTCCAGTTCCGGACATAAATGGATTTTAACAGCTACAGACTACTTCACAAGGTGGGCTGAAGCTGTTCCCCTTAAAGAGGCAACGGAGGTAGAGATTGTGGACTTCCTCGAGGCTCTGGTGACGAGGTTCGGCCCTCCGAAGACGATCATTTCGGACAATGCTAGAGCATTTGTAGGCACAAAGGTATGTCACTTTGCATTGAAAAATGGCATATTCCTTAAAACATCTTCAAACTACTATCCACAGGGAAATGGCCTAGCTGAGTCAACAAACAAAAGTTTAGTCCGACTTCTCAAAAAAGTGGGCTCAGAACACCAAAGGGAATGGCACAAAAATCTCCAAAAAGCACTCTGGGCCAACCGCATAACTCCTAAACAAGTCCTCAAGACTTCACCCTATGAGCTAGTATATGGGAAAGAAGCGCTGCTACCTATCTCTATGGAAATTCTGGCGATACAGTTGTTGAAATCTCTTGAGATAGAACAAAATGACGCCATGGAAGTTCGGCTTGCCGAACTATTAGAAGTACAAGAAAAAAGGGAGAATTCCCTAAAGGCCATGACTGGCCGTCAACAGGTGGTCAAACGGTGGTTTGACAAAAAGGCTTCCGACCAAGGCCTAAAAAGTGGAGATTTAGTGCTAAAATACGACAGCAGGGCTGCGAAGCCAGGTCAGCATGGTAAGTTTGATAGCCTATGGGAAGGACCCTTCAAAATCATTCGGTGCATGCAACACAATGCCTTCGAGCTGGAAAATATGGAACAGGAGCCCCTAGGAATCCCGGTTAATGGGATTCACCTTAAATTGTTCCATTAAGCGTCAAGCCCTACCCTGTACAGTTGTAAATAACGCTTTTTCTTTTTCCTTTCCTGTTTTTGGCCTATCCTTTTGCTAAAACCAATTGACTTGTTATGTATTCGCTTATCATCGTTAGTGGGTGAAGCACCGGAGTTCTTAAAACACAAAAGTATGCTCATAAACAGAGACAAAACATACAAAATTGGCAAACCCAGAAAAATTGCACGCAGAAGCAAACAGGAGCATAAAATTTCACAACAAAAAGAGGCGTATATTTTTATATACATGTTTCTGAGTTACAAAATGGCATGAATGCCGATTTTCAAATATACAAAGTATAAGAGCATATATATATATGTTGGCCTTTTATCAGGCTGATACGGAGCAAGGGGGTTACATCAACAAACACCAGGGCAAGGGGACCATCTATCCGCAGGAGTGGCTAGCAGCAACCGACGCATTCAAGACAGCGTCCGCTTCTTCCTCAGCAACAGGTTCCTCGGCGGCACTGGCAGCATCATGAAGCGCGGCTGTCGTCGGTGGTGGGTACACCAGGTCCCTGAAGTCAGTATACCACTCTACGTCGTAGAATGGTATCACGTTGTAGCTTCTGAACAGGAAGTGAAGAGCCTGGGTAACCCTTTGCTGATGCTGACCACGGGTCTGCAGGCGGAATCCGCTAAGGAATGGTAGCCAAGCCACGACAGCTTCTTCTTCAATATAGTGACGTAGGTCGCTGGCTGATGGCAGGCCGATTCCATACGCAGCGTGTGTGACAACCTCGCCAAGCCCGTTCAGGTACTTCTTCGGGAAGATTTCTTTGACTAGCTTCAATACAAGCGGCCGAGGGACACAAATGTCTAGCATAGACGCCACAAAGTGTGAGCACACATCGGTGTTCACCCGATGCTTATCTTCATACTCCACACAGTCTTTGCCGAGAACCCACTTAATGGCTACTAAAACCAGCGAGTGCTTGTTCTTCGTCATTCTCTTAAGCCTCCTGGTGGAGATTTCACCTACAAATGCTGTTTGTGATTTGAAGGAGGTCAGGCGAATGGGAGTATCCATCTCTCCTAGGACTATTCCTAAATCTGCTAAGTATGCCGAAAGCTGCTTACTACCTAACCTATGAAAAGACTCGCTTAGCAGTATTCTACTTGCCTATCACTTCTCGACGCAAAGTGTGTATGTTTGCTATCTACTGGCCTATTTATAGAAAATTGACAAGACATATGCCAGTCCGCCGTAAGCAACGTGATGTATATTGGCCGCAATCTCGAGGGCCGAGTCTGCGTTTGTTCACATTTTGGGCTGGCACACGCATGGTAGCACGGCTCAAGGCATGCTTAATTAAATCAAGTTAATTAATTGAGCTTTAAAAGGGTGGCACTTGCTGATGAAGGGACGTATGGCCGTATGCTATGGTGTCAAATCTCAAGCACATCCCAGAGCCCGAGGCGATATTCGTATCTCTTTCAGGCGGTGATCGTTTGCTTGGCGTAATCATTCCGGCCTGGGATATTAATTACCGGTACATGCTAACACAACGCGAGGAGGCCAGTTGCAAGCTCAATTTCCAAGAAAAATCAGGGCGTATCACACGATATCCTAAAAGCAATGATGAAATCCGGCCACCTCGGAAAAAGCAATCAGCTCATCTTGCACGAGTTGTGGAGTTAACGGTACATGCCGAATTAAATGCAAGGGCTCGCGCTCGCCTACCACCTTGAGGAAAGTTGCTATTATTGCATGATAACGCTTATTGTTCCTAAGTCTTTTTCCAAAAAGCTAAGGAGTGCGCGAAGTGTTTTCTGTCTGTATTTCCAGTGCAAGCGTATTCAAAGGCCAGCGAACCTTCAAGTTCTGCCGCGAAGAAAGATGGCGGAATCTTCAGCTCAGCCAGCAGAGGAAGGGATTAGCCAGGAACTGTATTCGGCTATTCGTTCTTCGGCCGAGGTCTACGTGTACGATGATGTAGCGTATGCCACTCCTGGTATACCCCAGAAGGTGAGGAGACCCAACACAGAGGAGCTAGAGAAGCCCAAAGAGTGGAATAACCCTAAAAAGGTTGGAGAAAAGTGGGCTAATATCTACGATCCAAAGCTTGCTAGGAACCCTAAGTCTCTTAGAGAGGCGGCTTGTGCAAGATTATCAGCACCAGCGGCGGAGAAGGCAACGGCAAGTAGAGTCTGGTATAGCGGTTTGCCACAATACATGGTCCCATTCGTGCACTATTGCCCGGAGGTGGTCGACGCAGCTGTTCAATGCTATAATCCAAAAACCCACTGCATTGAGGGTCGCAATTTAAGGGTTCATATCGGCCCGGAAGCCATCTGGCATATGTTATGCATTCCTGACCCAAGGACAAGAAAGGAGAAAATCGAATATTTCCGCCCAAGCAAAGGGGAAAGGATATGGAAAAGGATGAAAACCGGCTCCGATTTCCTATTAGAGGAGACTAATAAGAAGGGTATTGTGTCCGCTAAGGCACCGAGCATCCCATTGTTGCGCGGTTCATTCCGCGATGACCTCCAGGACCCCATATCCATGCTAGCATTTGTTTGCGGTCGTGATTCCGATGAAAAGATCGAGGCTTTTCAGCTGGGCCCTGCAATACAGTTTCGCAGGCAACATGAATCTTTCTGGTATGATTTTGCCGAGTTCATGGTCGAGGAAATGATACAGCAAATAGAGAATTATCAAGCGGAGAAGAAATTTAGGTTTCTTTCCTACCTGGTCCACATGTTCCTGCATCAGAATCCAGATTTCTTCGCCTGATTTTTCCCACTATCAATTTTTGACGAGCAGAATAAAAGAAAGCCGGTATCTACATGGACACCCTACCTTTCCGCAACATATGACTACTATGCCTTCGCGGACTATTTCATAGCCCCGGTCCTGAATGATTTGATCGGAGAGGGTGATATCGTCCGGCTTAACACTGAGCAGACTGGATTTCTGCAAAGCTACATCCCCGCTTGCGACTGGTTCCTGGGCAAGGATTTCACGATCCTTCGAATGAGGGGCTTTATTGACAGGCCTTTCCTGCTCCCGGCTTGCATCACCGATAGAGTGCTCGCGCTGGAGGTTTACCGGCAGGTATGCGTCATTGATTTCATGTTTTGTAGCAGCAAAAGGGTCAAAAAGAAGGGATTCTTCAGTTGCCCGAAGAGCTTCAAGTCAATAACGCTTGTCAAAAAGCGATCGCATCAGCTGCTAGGGGACAAGCTGGCACACCTAGGGCTAGTATTAGTAAATGATAAGTGGGATTACAACCCTTTCAATGACCTACCTGAGCCGCATATGAGAGTTACGCATGTTTCCCGACCATACTGGGAGAAGCGGCGTAATAACCGGACTGATAAAGATGAAGATCTGGTTGAATTGGCACAAATCCCTACGCCGGATACCAGAGGCCCATGGCACAAGTTCTACTTTCCAGTGGCCGTGGCCAGGGACAACCTTCCGATAGAGCGCAGCATGCTTAACAAGTTGAAAGTGGACGAGGAATGGAACGATGAAAAAATAAAAGCTTTCTGGAGATACCGCCAAGAAACAGGGCAGTTGAAGGCTCCTTATAATAAATTGAAGGACGACCAGGAATTCGAAAGACACTGGGATGAAGGCCATCCCAGCCCGACCTCCAGCGCTAACAAGAGCGAAGCAGAAGGTTCCGATGAGCAGGAGGAAGAGAGGGCGATATCTTCGCAGGAAGGTGATGCCCCCGAGCATCCCGCCTATGTCGGCACTAATGTGCGCTTTAACATATCAAGGAGCTCACTTACGCGCACATGGGCCGCTAAACCGGTCAGGTTAGTGCCCCAGCAGAAAGATCCGACTGCCGAGGTTAGTGAGTGTCCCCCCGCGAAAAGACAACGCACGGAAAGTGTTATTGGGATAGTTTCACATGAACCGGCCGAAGGGGAAACACCCGCTGCTAGTCAAATGCCAGAGGTTGCGGTTGAGTCCCAGACGATCCAAATGCCACCGCCGACCAGTCAGCAGGTACATTTCGCTCCTTCCTCTCTTGCATCTCATTCTTTCACGTCCGCCCCTGCTCAATTGGCAACTCCTGCCATTCGTCCGAGCCCTCCACCCTCTGTTTCTAGCCCATCTTATTCCGGGGGATTTGCCCAATATTCGCAAGCCCAACCGTTTATAATCACCCCTCCGGGCATGCTAACGCCTACTGCTGCCGCCCAGACTTTCCTCACCTCGCTATCCGAAGATATTCCTCCCATCGGCCCCCACTCTTTTTCCGAGATGCTTACAGATCCCTTCCCACCACAGCAAACTGAGCCCCAGGCAGCGACTCTTTTTCCTCGGCCAACAGGCCTTACGACTGAATCTCCGGTTCAGCCGTTGCAATTATCCAGCCAGGCTGAAACCCCCCAGGCTAAGCTATGGAACGTGCCACACTTTTCTCCGCAAACCGTCACCCTCCAGAAGAAGCAAATGCGGGCGCCTATGAAAGTTACCTATCCCTACGCCCTACCTTCCGGTGTTCCCTTCGCAGGTGGGCTGGTTTCATCACCAGCTGAATTCATTGCACAGATAGATTGTGGGAAGGAAGCGCGCGCAAATAGAATGAGGCGACGAAGGGCAAAGGATGACAATGCCCCCGCCGAGCCGAGAGTACAGGCTTCGTATGACGAGGCCCGCCAAGAATTAAAGTTTGCAACTATGTACCCAAGGATAAACAAGCCTCAGGGAGAAATGCAACCAGAGGACTATGATATTTATGCTGTCGGACTGGACATGAAGATGGCCCGGCCACAAGATAAAGTCGAAATCATGGAGGAGACACAACGGGTGGTCACTTCCGATTTCCTAAAGACTGGTCGCCAGCTGAAAAAGAAGGATGAGCAGCTCAAGGCAGCCAAGGACAGGGTGAATTTTCTAGAGGCAAAGGAGAAATCCTTAGAGGCGGATATCGCCCGAATGACAGAAAGGGCGCTAACAGCAGAGAATGAGAGAAGCAGGCTTCAAGGCGAAATTGCAAAGACCCGAGTAGCCGACCCAGCCGTATTAAAAGAATTGCAGAATCAAAACCAAGCGGCGCAACAGAGCTTACAATCGATGGAGGAAGAGCTTGAACGCTTCCGCCTTGAGTTCAGTCAGAAGCTGGCCGAGAAAGGCGAAGAGATGGAACGCCTACAAGAGCAGCATCAGCAAAAGATACAGGAAAAAGAGGCCGAATTCAAAGATTTGAAGACTAAACTGGAGGAGGAGCTCCGGGAAACGAAGACCAAGCTAGAAGATGAGCTCCGAGAGGCGAAAGCTTCATTAGAAGAGCAATCGGCTAACCACTCTCGAGCTGAACAGAATTGGCACAAACAAATGAACAGCTATGAAGCGCAGTTGGCTTCTGAGAAGAAGAAGAAGGCAGAATTTGCCGAGGCCCTCATTTCACGAGACACAGAGATTTCTTCGCTTAAGGCCTCCCTGCTACCAGCCCCTGCCCAACCGGATATCATCCCACTGGTCAAGCAATTGTACATTTCTCACTGGGAGAAAATCAAAGCCTTCTGCCTAAATCTGCAGCCTACCCTCCGGTTCATCGACAGGGCGTTAAAACTCAATCAGGAGGCCCATGACACAATGGAACAGTTCCCGCGTTTCATCCTGGAAAAGGTTCCCGAGGCGAGGGACTTGTTAAATAAGCTATACTCGGTCTCAGACGAGATCCTCGCCGGGGCAGGTATTGAAGACAGGGACACCGCAGCTCAAACGGCAAATAGGTTCATTCATTGCCACTCCGCTTTCCAGCGTACTAAGGCAGCAGCGACTTTTCTAAACAAAGCGCTGGATGGCATTCGAAGGAGTTTCTCTGAGTTAGGCAGGTTGGGATTGCCATCCCCATTTCTTGAGGATGGCACTATCGCCACGGCTGTGCAGATTACCGAGATCATTGAGCAGAAAGAGAACGATCCAGAGACATTCAAGGAACTCGGCAGCCCCCCAACAGCAGTAGATATAGAGGCAATCATTCATCCACTCTCTCAGCTGCTGTTCCACATAGAAGCAGGCGCTGGCCTGCCAGAGGTGCTGCCTCATAAGGAAGTTATTGATCTCCGCGGAGCACAAGAGAATTTGCGCAGCGTGGAAAAGTCATCCGAAATTGAATGGGTGCCTTTGTAGGCTGCACTTTCAAAGCTCTAACTCCATTTGCCCTAGAAAGGAAGGCTCTGGTCTGTAGAACCAGAGAGTTTTTGGGTTCTCCGTTCCTTATCCGAAACGCCCCTGTTAGTCGCCAAAAGCTGTTGAAATAATATTCCAAGCAGCTCCCTTCGGGTTCCCTTTTTTGCATATATTCGTGCGCTGGCCTGCGCGTCTCCGTGTCTTTTTCGGCTTCCCAGCAGGTTTTGATATCCCCCGTTGTGCATTCCTTGCTTCGCAACTTCGGCAAGCGGCTCCCCGTTCGGCTCCTGAAAGGCTGCGCTGGGCGCCCACGTGTCTCGCCTGCGGGGTTCTTCATTTTATGATTGCTTTATGTTTCCTACGGGTTGTGAAACGGGGCCCACATCTTTGTACGTGGCGGTGTATCACAATCTTTCCCTAGCAAGAGTAGAGTATGCTGCGGCGGGCTGCGAAGGATTTCTATTGGTCTTCTTTATTTCCTGGCGGGGCCCACCCTCGCTCACGTGTCAGCGGTTCGCTGTTTTTAAAACAACAGCAGGGACGAGAACATCACGGATTGCGAAACGCGGCCACGCATCTTTCGCCACCCGGTTCATGCGGCCTTTCCCCATTTTCAAAGTGGTCTTCATCCCCTGAACACGCGTCACTTCTCTGCAAGCCCCCGGTCGATGGAGGAGGAGTTTTCATTCGGTCTGCGGTTTGCTGCCACGTGCCTTACATCGATTATCAAAACAAGCTGTGAGATGGCCGAGCGGGATGGTGTCATTGACTGCTGCTCGCCATGGTTCTCTAAGGCGGTGGACGACACTTGTCGTTTCGAAGCCTGGTTGGGACCACTGCCATCATTTCAAAGGGCACGCCTGTAACTGACCAAGTGGATGCTGTACCCAGATTGGCTGCTCTCATAACGGCATTGGGAATATTCTTATTCGGGCATCATTACGGGAGATTGTGGAATCTTTCTGTTACAACTCTCCAGGCGGTGGGATTTTGCTCTCCGGCTATATATACTCCCTCTGTTGAGGGACAATGGTCCAAGATTTTACAGGAAGAATACTGGTTTTAGCAAGACACGCCAGGCCTCTTTTGCATGTTTATTTGCAAGATACTTTCAGACTATGCCTATTGTTCGGCCTTTCTGCTTTTTATGTCTTGATTAAACTGTGAACTGTGCTTTTTATTGTCTTAAGCATTTCATTTGAGGAGACTTATATATATTGAATGCAAACTTGCTAGTCTAAATCATGTCTTAATGACTCTTCTTAGCAGTAAGAATGTATGTGATACTGTTTTATGTCAATTGAATGAACTGTTTATGCTATTGCTTTGAACTTCCGGTGTTTTGGAACATATCAATAACATTCAGGCCCTTGAGTCTATGATTTATCGTGCCTATCGAAAAGCTTTGGCGCATTGCCTTAGATTAGTGTTTGTTTATTATATCTGCTTCCTTTTCCCTTTCCAAAACTATTATATAGAAGAAGCCGGCTTCTTTAAAATCCGGAGGTCACTCAGTTTGGCGCAAAGGGGTCCCCCTTGAACTGAGTTTCCCATAAAGGCACTGTTACCTCGTCAAATTTTGGCGTCAACAAGATCCATCAAAGTACATTTTTCATTGATTTGTTGTATTGACAAGGAAGATTGATTCATCAATAAATTCAAATATCAAGGGGTTCTCTACATAGATAGGTGCTTCTTCTAGTTGGAATGTGATTACTTGTCCTTTGATTGCCTTGTGCTCCACATACTCTATGTCAGATTCAATCAAGATTATTACCCATTTGGTCATTCTCCCATTGAGAGTTGATTTGGATAACAAGTATTTTAATGGATTTATCTTTGCAATAAGCTTGATTTGATGTGACAACATGTAATGTCTAAAATTTTGTGAGGAAAAAACCATCACTAAGCATGCTTTTTCAATGGATGAGTAATTCATTTCATATCCCACCAAGGTCCTATTGATGTAATAGATAGCTCTTTCCTTTCTATTTTCATCATGTTGTGCTAGAATAGCACCTAGTGTTACCGATGTTGCTGAGATATACAAGATCAATGGCTTGTTTAGTATTGATGGCATGAGTATTGGAGATGTCAATAGGTAGTCTTTGATCTGCTAGAAGGATTTATCACACTTCTCATCCCACTTGTAAGTTATTCCTTTATGGAGAAGATGAAAAAATGGTAAATTTTATTTGATAATTGTGTTATGAACCTTCTGATGGACTACAACCTTCCTTGTAACCCTCTCATCTACTTCAATATTTGTGGTGGTTCCATGTCTAAGATTTATTTTACTTTTTTTGGATCAATTTATATGCCTCTTTGTGAGAAGATGTAGCCAAGAAGCTTCCCTGATGTAACCCCAAAGACACACTTTTTCAAGTTCAGCCGAACCTTATACTCTTTGAGTTTACTGAAGATGGGCCCCAATACCTTTATGTGCTCAATCCTTTTCTTTGATTTTTCCAAAATATCATCCAAGTAGTCTTCAACTATTTTGTGAATCATGTCATGAAAGATAAGGGTCATTTCTCTTTGATATGTTGCTCCTATGTTCTTCAACCCAAATGGCATCATGTTCCAACAATACGTTCCCCATGGACAAGTGAATGTAGTTTTGTGTTGATCCTCCTTAGCAATCATGATTTGATTATAGCTTGAAAAATATTCCATAAGTGATAGTATTTCATGCCCATCTATTAAATCCATGATGATGTTGATGTTAGGAAGAGGAAAATCATCCTTCAAGCATGCTTTGTTTAAATCTTTGAAATCCATGTGTATTCTAATGCCCCTAGTGGGTTTAGAGATTGGTACCAAGTTTGAAAACCACTCAGGATAATCTATCAGTAGGATAAATCCAATGTCAAGAAGCTTTTGTAACTCAAGTTTCACCAAGAGTGTTATTTGAGGGTGCATCTTTCTTAATTTATGCTTCACTAGTTTGGCTTCAGGATAGACTGCTAAATGATGCACAACCACTTCTGGATTAAGGCCTGACATATATCTGTATGACCATGTAAAGTTAGTTCTTCGCTCTTTTAGGAACATTGCTAGGTTTTTTTGTTCTTCATCTAACAAGGATTCAACATAGAAAGTGATCTTGGGTGCTTCTTTTCTTCCCACATTGACTAGAGTGGCCTTTTTCTGCTAGAACTGTTGAATTCTCTAGATGCATTGCACTAAGGGGGAGATTGAATCCCTCATCCTTGGGTGCCTCAGAGAGGTTTTCACCCTCAGATGTGTCCTTTATTTTTATGATTTTTGGATCAAATAGTCCCATAGTGTGGTTTTCACTCAAATATTTGCATGTTTTCCATTTTGTGATTGAAGGATTCAATCGTCTCCTCATAGTACACCCTTGTGTCTAGCTCTATATCAAAACCAGCTTTGTGATTTTCTCATGGTAAGTTGTCGTAGATTCTTGTAAATTCTATGATTGCTTCATTTTTTTTGAATAAATCTAGAATCAACGGTCCTTGTTGGTCCAATCCGATGAGTTGTGGGAATACTAGGCTTATTTCAGTGGTTTGGTCATTTGGAGTGAAAGATGTGGATATCATGAAGAGAGAGTTATTCTCAAATAGGTTAGTAAAATTGAGAGGGAATTCATATAGGGTTGTATCACGGTATGTTGGTAACCAAGAGGAAGCCTCGACCCTTTTAGCAAACATACTTTTTCCAATAAGGGTAACCTTAATAGTAGTACATCCTAGGCCAAGATTCCTTGGACGTTTCTCAAGAACGATGGGTTCTAGAAAACCATTGTCATTTTTTCTTAGTTTATCATTCTTGTTATACCAACATCCCTTCATTAGATACAATCCTTTATTTTCATCTTCCATGGGAAGAGCGGGGATGGGTCATTCATCTTGATATGGTTGTTTAGAGACATCCTCCTCATTGACATATTCTTTGTTCAAATCCCCCTACTTGGTGAAGGTAGTAGTTGCCATTTTTATAGTTTCAAGCACTTTTTTGATAGGTGTGGGTTTCCCATGAGATTTGGGAGAAATTGGTAGCTCCCCCAACACAAAATTATCCTTCATTAGTTTATAGTTTCCACAACAATCATCTTGGATCACTACTTTGATGTCAAGAATGTTTTGCACAATAGGTGATTTTATTTTCGAGGTAGATGCAAGGAATGATGGATCAACAAATGAGAAAGATGGTGTAGGTCCTTCATCATTTTTAGGGATTTGAATTATTTTTAAAAACTTTGCCTCAAGGTTCTTGTAGTAGTAAAAGGTCTCAAGATCTTCGTGCATGGTAACTTCTATGTCCTCAAAAGGGAACTTTACACATTGATGATAGGTTGAAGCCACAACTTTTAGGGCATGGATCCATGGTCAACCAAGCAATATGTTGTAGGGGAGATCAAGGTCTAATGCTTGGCATGTACTCTTTGGAATGACGGGTCCCACTTGTATGGGTAGTGCAATGATGCCCTGCGATACCCGCTATTGAACGTCATATGCTCTAATGATGGTACTCTTTGCTTTCTCAATAGCATCTTTTGAATAACCCAAGTTCTTGATCAACAGAAGGGTGCAAATGTTTAGACCAGTACCTTCGTCTACTAAGACTCTTTTAACCTTGTTCTTATGAATAATGACCTCAAAGTGCAAAACATGGTTATGAGATGGTTACGATGGTAGGTCTTGTTCTGAGAAGGTGAGAAGATGATTAGTGATATGTACTACGATAGCTTGAAACTGCTTTGTATCAATATCATCAGGGATGGATGATGTGGATAGAGCCTTCTCTAAGATTTCCCTATGTGTGGGGGATAACCTCAATAGTTCCAAGATAGAAATTTGTGCAGAGGTCTTCTTAAATTGATCTAGTTGACTATATTTGCTAGGGTTTGATATGGGTAAAGTAGGTTGTTCCCTAGATTGAGATGGGACTCCTTGTATGGTGACTCCACATTCCATGCTAGGTCCTTTGATGGTAAAAATAGTGATGAAACTATCACAATAAGTGACTACATTGGAATAGACATGTTGCAAGTTTGTGTAATCCTTACCTTTTCCATTGTTGTTTCCTTTGCTATGATATGACATAGGGTTCTTGTATATCTTAAGATCCTAGTTTCCAACTGGTACCTCAATAGATATGTCTCCATTCTTGATAAGATCTTGGATAACATTTTTGAGCCTCATGCAGTTCAATGTTTTATGTCCCTTAATTTTGTAAAAGTTGCAAAGATCTTTTTCGTTATACCAGGGTGGTTTATCCTGTATTTCTTGGTAGTTTTCAAAATTGGGAAGTGTTATCAAGTTTGACTACCAATTTCTTCATGATAGTTTTATTAGGTTCCAAAAATTGTGTGTATTTTCATTTTGGATAGTTGTTTCTATTGGGAGTTCATCTTTGTTGCGTTTCAATGTTATTAAACTGATTGTTTTGTGATGGTGTGTTTTTTTGTATGGTTGGTTGAGTGTTAGCTATTTGATATTTGTTTGGCCTAGGAGAACTTAATACCACCTTAGCATCTACAATGCCATCATTTGTCACATTCTTGTTCTTATCCCAGACTCAAGGCTTGTCATTTGAACTAGTTGATGAGAGGTTGTCTTTATAGGCTTGAGTATTGTTACAAGATTTTCACCCATGGCTCAATCAGGTAGAGCCCATTGATAGAAAGAAGAAAGAAATGGTAAATTTTTATCTTCCTTACATTGCATTCATGTGTACAAATGAAATAGCTTAAAATATTACATATTGCATTTATACAAATGCATGAAACAAAAGAAATATTTTTACAAATCTTTTCTGAAAAAGAGTAATCTTTATTAAATGTAGAAATATTCATTTGACTCACACAAGCCGTGAGTTTAACTTCTGCTTATTCAATACAAGTAAAGATGCAAATATATATGAATAAGTAAATGAATAAAATAATATGCATGTAGGGAAGGTAACCAGTCATTGCCTGAGAATGACTGGTTTTGTTGTGTCTTCTTGTCCAATTGTCATCTGAGTGGTCTTGATCTTCCTAGCTCCTTGATACTCTAGTTTCCTGCATTAATTCAAAGCAATGTGTTAGAACAATGCTCTAAGCAATGAAGGGTTACACACCATACATGATCATTTACCTATGCATGTATAAATCGATCTTAATCTGCATTAAACAAACATTCATATCCTGAATGTACCAGAGAAAATAGTGAAACCATCAAATACACCTGAAATATACATGGTTTTTTCTAACTTGTTTGTTTCATATGTAGCTATAGGTGTAATCATGTCTTTCCTTCATTCAGATTGAATGAGTGGTGGAAATGTGTCTCCCACAAGGGTTGAGCCCAGCTCATAGTAATGATTGCATTATTTTAATCTATGCACAGTCTTATGAATATTTTAAGTGCATATGAGATTACATAAAAAGGTTGATATAAATCATGATTACTTCATAATCATAATACAGAATATCTTGCAATGTCATGAAACTAAACAGTAGTTTTCATCAATGACAACATCTTTGTTATTAAAGATAAGCCTTTGCTCATTGAAATAACAAAGGAATAATAAAGTCAACCTAATCATTAAAAGGTACAGTCCTTTGTTGAGTCTTAAGGAAATTGGAGTAAGTAAACATATGTCATTTCAAAACTAAGGAGTAATTACTATTTGATAAGATCAAACTTAAGCACTAAACAATGAGTAGAGATTTGACAATAAATAGAGGCAAGGAAAGACTGGTAGCAAACAAAGATTGAAATTCCTTCATAATACTACTTCAGTGCCAATGGGTCAGAATAATCATGGATATAAGACAGTCACTATACAATCATAATGGGTATGAGTTCAAGCATATGTTGCTTTGGAGTGGTATTGTAAAAGGTACAGTTCTCTAAAAGACATTTTGTAGTGAAGAAGGTGAATACATGACAAAGTATGCACAAGAAGTTCAATCACTATTATAAAAAAAGAAAAGGGAAAATGTGCATCATCTTCTTCACTCAACCATTTGATATCTAAGATTGTGTTGCAGGTTTATAAAAATGGTCCTTTAACCATCAATAAAGGAATACAATAAGCAATGAGCTTTTAGTATGGTTAAATGATGAATTCTTATGAGAGGTAACAATCACATGAATATTGCAATCAATTCATGATATTGGCTGAGAGCTCTGTTCTAGGGAAAGATATAGAGTATAGCATAATCCATGACAACTTGGTTAAATCAAATTTTGAAAAAAAGCAGCCATCAAAGAAATCTTCAGCAATATCTTTAAAGTACATGGTATAGAGTATGTCTAAATTATCTGCATTTAAATCAGAAAATGTACTCTCAGAAGAATACAATCAGCAAGCAAAGTAATTTGAAATTACAATAGTATCAGGAGATTACATCATGATGTAATTCAAATCCATGTGAAATGAAGACAACTTAACATATTATTCATGATGCAACAGAAATTTAATGATTTACATGATACATTGATAATCAGAAATTCAGTATATAGTATCCAGTATATAATATCCAAAATGAGTTTATCTTATTCATTAGTCAGAGGATAATGCTCAAATAAAATTGCAAGAGTTAATGAAGAAATGGTAAGTATATTGCAAACCACATTATGCATACAAATTTGGTTGGTGTATTAGAAATGAAGATAAGGGAAATTATCCTTAGAATATGGTTATGATAATCTTAGTACTGAAGGTAAAGAGAAAGATATTATTTTGTCTAAGGACAGTCATATGCCAAAATATGGAACAACAACTATGGTTTCTACAATGTATAGTCACTATCTAGTGCATAAAACAACAACATGGAGGTTTTTGAGCCTCTATGGAATGAACAAATTTTCAGAAGAAGTGGAAATAAGACACATCCACGGCTATGGATGAGCCATACCCAATGAACAAATTTAAGGATACATCTAAACATAAAGCCCACGGCCTATTTTTGTATAGTTTTCATTTTTTTCAAATTTGCACATGATAGTCTTGAATCTAAAGAATACCAAGAAAGAAAAAAATTCATTATCAATAGAGAGAAGACTTTAAGATCTTCAAGCATCTTACAGAGGAGATACAAAGTCATGATTTGGAGAGAAACCTAGAAGCTAAAGAATGGAATCTTGAGGCCATAGCTATAGATTTTTTAAAAATCCCATGGAATTCTTCTAGGAAGGCATCATGATGTCACAACCAAAGAAAATGAAATGTTACCAAATGCAGAAAGTGTAATGGTCGCAGCCTCAGAAATTTAAAAACCCAGATTCAAGTGGGGAAAGAAAAAGATGCCAAAACAAATCTTCAGATTATGCACATAATAGAATTACAAAAAAAAGAGAACGCTCGACCATGAATAAAGGGTCAAAAAAGAAATCTACAATTTTGAGAATGGCCATCGCCATTGAATAAACAAACTCTTTGTTTCTACAAATAAGAGGCATGTATACAAAAATCTTCAGAATGTAGTACAAATGATGAGGTTTTCAGTTACCTATAGTAGGAAAACCTTTAGAAATGCAAACAAAATGCCTATGAGACTGTGAAATTTGTCTTGAAAATTGTAGAAAATTTCATTAAACCTCAATCATGGCGGCGCGACCTTCAACAATGAGGAAATCACAAAAATAAAAGAGAAAAGTCAAGGTATTTTCTCAAAGTGCTTATCATTATTTTTGTAGCTCAAAGAATACAGGAAGTCGTGGCCATGGAGGGCCCTATAAAGTAGAAAATAAAGATTTTTTTGTCAAAATTGCACCAATAAATGCTTACCAACATATTTCCATAAGGAAAGTCAACAGAAGATACAAGTTAAATGCCTGAGAAAAGCTCTGAGAAAAGCTCCACAAACCCTATGGCGGCGGAAACAGCTTCTTTATGGAGCTTTACTATTAAATGAAATGAAATTTGATCTCCTTTCTCTTACTTAGGGTTGAAACCCTAAATGGCTGATAGGAAACTTGCATTTTTATGCCAATGTTTTAAAATAAAACAACGCAACTAATATACCATGGTCAAATTGATGCCTTAAGCATTTTATTTACTTCATGTTGCTATGTATCAAGTCTTAAAAACTTTGACTCTCTTCACATTATTATTTCCTCATATGGTTGATGCCTAGGGTGAAGTGTTGTAATTTTGCATATGAATTTATTGTAAAATAATTTAATATTAAATGGTGTTTTATAAACCATTTAATTTAAGTTATTATTTCTCACAAATGCAAAAAAATGGGAGGCATGTGTTTATGACTAAGTCTTTGGAGGAATGGAGATGTGCTTGTATTGATGGTATGCCACGAAAGAAGGGAGGTTATTTTCATTTGAAAAACATTGAGAGAGCATATAGGGTCGGTTAATGCAATTTGAAGCACATGGAGGAGATTTAGGGGTTGTTTTGATTAATTTATGAGCTTTTGAGAGCATCTTGGAGCATTTTTTTGCCTTCCTTGATGGTGAACTTGGTCAAGTTTTACCTTTTCATGCATATTTATGTCTTTTGGAGTGGATATGGATGCTATATTTTTAGCTTTTTGAAGCCATTCCACCCAAGAAGCTTCCAGTTCCTATTTTAGTGCAACTGTTTGAAGCTTGCTTACTTATCCATTTTGTAACTCATTATTGAGTAGTTCTTGATGATTTAGTTTCTACACTTAGTGACTTTTGAAGTCCTTTGACAGATTTTGCAGACTTTTTGTAACTCAGTTCTGGTTATGAAATATAGTGAAGGCCTTGAGTATTATTGACTTAAAGATTATGTCTACTTGTTTTTTGCATTATTTTGTTCATCAACTAATTGATCAAGCTACTAGTGAGGTATTGTTTGTTTCCTTCTAGCTTTATCTTAGGATTCAAAACCTTTATGCAAAAATTATACTAATGCAGGTTACAAATTGTGTCAAGAGGTGTTAATGGCTTTTAGATGTGAAATTTATTTTCATTCTTAAAGTCTGAGCATTCAGACCTGTTTTTGAAACATTTATGCAAAAGGTATATAGTAATAAGTTGTATAGGAATTATCTTAGTCATTATAACAAGTGCATAAATCTCTATTTTTCTTAATTTTTCTCAACTAGGTGTATCACCATAGGAATAGTATTTTATCAGTTTTCATTTTAAATTTTTCCTTCTCCCTTTTCCTTCAAAATCATTAAAATAGGTGATACCAAGAGGAAACCGGCCTTCTCCGGAGGTTGACCTCTCTTCATAAGAAACCCACAGCATTAGAGGTCATCCCATGTTTTCTCTGAAAAGCTAAGTCTTGCAGCTTAACTTTTCAAACCTTGCAGCTTAGCTAGGGTACAATTTTAGTAGTAAACAAGTATTTCCTTGTGATATTAGAGCTCTCTCAATATTAGGGCTCTAGGGACAAGATCATCATTAGAGGTAATGTGTTGAATCTTTAAGTGGAAGGATAGATCTAGATCTATATTCAATATGATGATCCCCACTTGTTCATCGAGAATGGGCCATTTGCTCTTACTAGCTCTTTGTCTCCATCGTTGTAAGAAATTGGTGAAAGATTCTTTTGTTTCGTTTGAGAGTATACAACTCTTCTAGGCTCACGTCCATGTCAAGATTAGAGGAGAAGTGATCTATGAATTTATCAATGATTTCTTGGAAAGTTTTGATGCTTGGAGGTAACTAAGAAAACCAGTCGATGGTTGGGCCTGTCAAGCTTTGTGGAATGAGGCGCATCAAATAGGACTCATTATAGGAAACCTCCATGCATATGACGTTAAACTCTTTGACATGGTCCAAAGGACTTCCTCTCCCTTTGTATTTATCAAATTTGGAGACATCAAAACTGGGAGGGAAAGGTACCATTGTGATATTTTGATAAAATGGATATGGATATAGGTTTTGTTGTGTATGGGGTTTCTTCATTTTCCCATTTGGATATCCTGCATTTCTTTTATTAATGCCTTAAGTTGTGATGCTACATCATCTTGTGGGTTTGGTGGAGGAACATATGTTGCATATTTTGGGATGGTGGATGGATTGTATGTGGGATTCTGATATGATCAAGTTTTATATGGTGTGTATGGTGGTGTAGGATATTGTGAAAGTGATTGTGGTGGAGGTGTATATGTTCATAACATGTTTGGGTTGACTATGTTTTGTTGATGGTTATAGTATAAACCATCTTCTTGTTGTTGTAGGGCATATTGCTAAGCTAGTAAGGCTTGTTGTTGTTGTTGTTGGGCCACAAGGGCTGCTTGTTGGGCTTGCTATCATTGTTGTGCTACTAAGGCTGCTTTTTGTTGGGATTGTTGTTGTTGTGTTACTAGGGCTGCTTGTTGTTGTTTCTATTGTTCTTGTGCTGCTAGGGCTACTTGCTATTATTGTGTTGCTAGGGTTGCTTGCAAATGTTGTTGCTATTGAATGGCTTGTCGATAAGCCTGTTGTGCTTGTCATAGAGCTAAGGAATGTGCTTGCAATGTAGGATCAATTGGTTGTTGGGACATCTGTGATGGGTTTTGGTTGTTGATGGTTTGTGTGGGTTGTGGGTTGTTGATGAGAGGTTGGGGTTCCCTTGGTTTAACATTCCTAGTAAGATGGTGGATTGGGATGGAGGAATATAAGTTTGAGGTCCCATTTGATTGTGCATGATGGGAGGGACCAAGGGGAGAGATGATGATGGTGCCATTAGATATTGCAATGGCAATGGCGCATTAAGACCTTGAGTCTATTGATTGAAAGGGTTCCCTTGACGGATATTTTGGGGATTTCCTTGTGTTAGGGATGTGGCCAAGGTATTACCTCGGTTGATGGGGTTCATGACCAAGGTTTTTTTTTTATTTGGGTTGGTGATGGTTTGGATGGATGTGTTTTGTGAAACCAATGGTGCAGATGAACCAATTGGGAGGTTGGATAAAGATATCCCTATTAGCGTTAAGGGTTGATTTTTCGTGAGGGTGTTACCATGCCCTTGTTGATCCATACTACCCCTGTGTGACGTTGGGCATACTTGTGGTACTTGTGATGATGGATGAAGATGGGTGACCTCGATATGTTGAGGTTGTCATGGATTCATGAAGTGTAAGTGGTTTATTTTGATGTAAGGGGTGTTTGGGAATGGTAGGAGCACCAAACGTAGGTGTCCAAGTGATGTTTTGAGAGGGATTGGTGTTTTGAGGCTTAATGTTCTTGTTTGTACTCCATGATTTTTTCCTTAGTAAGTCCAAATGGGTTGTTCACAACATCTTATCTCATATGACCCTAATGGGGACAAGGGTTGTTGCGATGGGGTAACACGACTTCTTGGATCAAATTCTTGAGGATTGGGATCACTTGAGGTGAATGTGACTTTGGTTTTCTCCATGGTTCTCTTGTGTTGTGATCTCACCTTTACCATAAATTTTAGGTCACCTATGGGAGAGTTGTGTTGAGATTTTTAATGTTTAAACTCTCTAGTTGACTCAAATCTAGGTAAAAGGGATGCTCTAAGTCATTTTGGAGCAATGATGGTAATGGGAGATGAAAAGGTGAATGATGTGGAGAGTGATCTTTGCGAACATTTTGGGACAAAACTTTTGATGATAATTTTGATGTTTGATGTTTGGATAAAGGATGTCAATGAACTTGTGAATCTTTAAGGTAGACTTGTGACCTTCAAGATAAACTAGTCCAAAAATGATAACTAACTTAACTAAATGCATGGAAAAGGATTCATTTCACATACAAAGTAGCTAAGTTTGGGTTTGGGTTGATTGATGTCTAAGTCTAAAGTGTTGCTTTATTCAAAAGTTTGCAAAGTTTGGTGGAGTGAAGGATGAAATATGGATAAGGGGTGGATGAAATGTTTGACCCAATGTTGACCTAGAGTGATCCTTTGTTTTTTGAGACTAAGGTAGTGAGAAACATGCTAGACCTTTGAAGTGTTCAAATCCTAAGGACTCAATGATTAAGGAGAAGTTCTTGTGAAATGTGTAGATTTGGTTTGTCCATGAAATAGTGTATAAAACATCTCCTTGTTGATCTATCTCGGTTGTGGTGATTCCAAAAGTGAAGCTCCTCAAACTACTAGTTATATCTATTTTTTCTCCTTTAGTTAGTTCAAAGTTTGATTATATGATAGCAGGCATAAGGTTAGGTCATTCAACCAGAGCATAGGGTTGCTTGTTGTTGTTGTTGTGTTGCTAGGGTTGTTTGCTATTGTTGTTGCTATTGGACGACTTGTTGATAAGCCTATTGTGCTTGTTGTAGAGCTAAGGCATGTACCTCAAATGTAGGATCAATTGGTTGTTGGGACATTTGTGATGGGTTTTGGGTGTTGATTTTTCACGTGGGTTGTGGGTTGTTGATGAGAGGTTGGGGTCCCTTGGTTTAACATTCCTAGTAAGATGGTGGATTGGGATGGAGGAATATAAGTTTGAGGTCCCATTTGATTTTGCATGATGAGAGGGACCAAGGGGAGAGATGATGATGGTGCCATTAGATATTACAATGGCAATGGCACATTAGGACCTTGATTCCATTGATTGGAAGGGTTCCCTTGACTGATATTTTTGGGATTTCCTTGTGTTAGGGATGTGGCCATGGTATTAACTTGATTGATGGGGCTCATGATCAAGGGGTTGTTTTGATTTGGGTTGGTGATGGCTGGGATGGATGTGTTTTGTGAAACCAATGGTGTAGATGAACCAATTGGGGGGTTGGATAAAGATGTCCCTATTAGCGTTAAGGGTTTATTTTTTGTGAGGGTGTTACCAAGCCCTTGTTGATTCATACTACCCTATGTGACGTGGGAATACTTGTGGTACTTGTGGTGATGGATGAAGATGGCTGACCCTGATATGTTGAGGTTATCATGGATTCATGAAGTGTAAGTGGTTTATTTTGATTTAAGGGGTGTTCGGGAATGGTAGGAGCACCAAAGGTGGGTGTCAAGATGGTGTTTTGAGAGGGATTGGTGTTTAGGGTACCCACAAATGTGTTGCTTTCCAATGGAAGAGTATGGCCAAATTCCTTAGCATGACTAGTTGCAATACTAGGAATTTGTGTTTGATTTAGCTCTAGTGATGGAGTTGTTTGAATGGTGGATGATTTCAAGCCTTGTGTCAATGATTGCACAAAAAAATATGGAAAAATTTGAGCTACATTTTTTGAGGCTTAATTTTCTTGTTTGTACTCCATGATTTCTTCCTTAGTAAGTCCAAATGGGTTGTTCATAACATCTTCTATCTCATATGACCCTGATGGGGACAAGGGTTGTTGCAATGTGGTAACATGACTTATTGGATAAAATTCTTGAGGATTGGGATCACTTGAGGTGAATGTGACTTTGGTTTTCTCCATGATTCTCTTGTGTTGTGATCTCACATTTACCATAAATTTTGGGTCACCTATGGGAGAGTTGTGTTGAGATTTGTAATGTTTAAACTCTCTAGTTGACTCAAATCTAAGTAGAAGGGATGCTCTAAGTAGTTTTGGAGCAATGATGGTAATGGGAGATGAAAAGGTGAATGATTTGGAGAGTGATCTTTGCAAACGTTTTGGGACAACACTTTTGACTATAAGTTTGATGTTTGATGTTTGGATAAAGGATGTTAATGAACTTGTGAATCTTTAAGGTAGACTTGTGACCTTCAAGATAAACTAGTCCAAAAATGATAACTAGCTTAACTAAATGAATGGAAAAGGATTCATTTCACATAAAAAGTAGCTAATTTTTGGTTTGGGTTGATTGATGTCTAAGTCCAAAGTGTTGGTTTGTTCAAAATTTTGAAAGTTTGGTGGAGTAAAGGATGAAATATGGATAAGGAATGGATGAAATGTTTGACCCAATGTTGACCTAGAGTGAACCTCTATTTTTTGAGACCAAGGTAGTGAGAAACATGCTAAACCTCTCAATTGTTCAAATCTTAAAGAATCAATGATTTAAGGAGAAGTTCTTGTGAAATGTGTAGATTTGGTTTGTCCATGAAATAGCGTATAAAAAATATCCTTATTGATCTATCTCGGTTGTGGTGATTCCAAAAGTGAATCTCCTCAAACAACTAATTATATCTACTTGTTCTCCTTCAATTAGTTCAAAGTTTGATTATATGATAGCAGGCATAAGGTTAGGTTGTTCAACTGGAGCATAGGGTTGCTTGTTGTTGTTGTGCTGCTAGGGTTGCTTGCTATTGTTGTTGTTATTGGACAACTTGATGATAAGCCTGTTGTGCTTGTTGTAGAGATAAGGCATGTGCTTGCAATGTAGGATCAATTGGTTGTTGGTACATCTGTGATGGGTTTTGGGTGTTGATGTTTTGTGTGGGTTGTGGGTTGTTGATGAGAGGTTGGGGTTCCCTTGGTTTAACATTCTTGGTAAGATGGTGGGTTGGGATGGAGGAATATAAGTTTGAGGTCCCATTTCATTTTGCATGATGAGAGGGACCAAGGGGAGATATGATGATGGCGCCATTAGATATTGCAATGGCAATGGAACATTAGAACCTCGAGTCCATTGATTGAAAGGGTTTCGTTGACTGATATTTTGGGGATTTCCTTGTGTTAGGGATGTGGCCAAAGTATTACCTTGGTTGATGGGGTTCATCACCAAGGGGTTTTTTTTATTTGGGTTGGTGATGGTTGGGATGGATGTGTTTTGTGAAACCAATGGTGTGGATGAACCAATTGGGGGGTTGGATAAAGATATCCCTATTAGTGTTAAGGGTTGATTTTTTGTGAGGGTGTTACTATTACCAATTTTTCTCCTCAACTCAATTGGTGGAGCTAGCTGAACATTATTATATCATGAGGTGAAATTGCAAATTATGTTAAGCTGTTGTTTTGCATTGTTATTGTTATTCATCAAGTGAAAGTTGTGCATTTAAAAGAAGAAATAGAGTTTCAGAGTGCTATTTAGATATTCCAATTCAGATTTTCCAGAATTAAATGAAATGAAGTATACAATTGAGCATATAAACAAAAGATAATTTTAAATTCTTTCGTTCATTTCGTGAAGAAATTCATATTTGCATAGCTTCATTTGATTGCAAGAATCAGAATGATATTACAACATTGCATTTAAATGCATTTCCTTTTCGAATGAAAAGCATAAATTGAAATCAAATATCCACACAAGTCATGGATGTGACTGTCACAACATATCACTAATAGCACACTATACTATTGAAGATGCAAAAAGGAAATCATATAAGTAAGCAACATAATCATCATTGCCTGTTTTGGCCGATGGTTGATGATGAAATGGTGCACCTTTGTCTTCTTGAGCTTCGTTGACCTGTAAGAGAAAAGAGGGGGGTTAGTGGCTCTGATTATGAAGTAACCTATATGAGGCACCCTCAATAGTACAGCCTATTATTAGTTATGCATTGAAACAATCAATCAAGTGCAGTACGAAAGAAATGAGTTGAAGGGGAAATAACAATATCATGATCATCATATTCTATTTTTATGCTAACATTTTTTGTTTCCTTGTGTAGGTATAGGTAAAATCACAAAGCTGATCATTATTTGAAGACCAAGCATGTGGAGAAAAATAGGCTCCCACAAGGGTAGAGCTTGGCATGCTACCCTATTCATTACAAATGGGTTGATTTACAAATTACATCATCATATTCATCAAAGGAAATGAGATACAACTAAAAGAGTAAAAGCCTAGTTATCCATAGAGCTACTAAACCAACTGTGCATTCATAACAATCAGGTTAATTTTTCTGAAGGCTACAGGTGAACAGTGAGTTTAGTTCACTCAATTAATTTAGCTGAGTACCATTATGTCAAACATTGTTGAATAGTTCATGTTCTGTGTTATTTGTTCGTCATGATTATATATGTCATACAAGTTCCAGCTAATCAGTATTCTTTTCATAGTTAAGGATAGTGAACAGGCATACATTATACCTTAATGGAGAGTTTTTGCTTTAATTTTCATCATGAAAGAGAGCAGAGTTAAAGAATAGTTTGTTAAGGTGAAACATAAAAATGCATGAAGAGTACATGTTGAAGCTCTAGAGTACGAAACACAGACAGTGCACTCAAGTGATAAATGAACTATCAGTTCCAACTTGACTAGCAATGTAATGCAACATTAGGGGATGTAATAAGAATGATTATTCTAGAATAATGAGGAAAGAGAAAGCATAGCAAAGGTGTATCAAAGGTATTAATCATATATGGAAGAGGTCAGGTAAAGTGTAGTCCACAATAATATTACCATGTTTCACTTTAGAGCCTCTACATAAAGTCCAAGAACAGAAAGCAAATGTTGTTGTATGGTAAGGTCAAGGAATCCAAAAGGGAAATAGTGTTGAGTACAAAGGAAAATAGCATGAAGTCAATATTTAAGTAATACATATAGCATATATAATTCTAGCATTCATGAACTTACAGTTCTTTTCTTCATAAAGAGACATATGACAGGGGTTTTAGTTTCTATTTGAATGTCAAACATCAATAATACAGTATCTGAATATGAAGCGTTAGTTAATGAAAAGCTACAACAGGTACAGCTAGTTCACTTTGGCCGAGATGATGTTTCAGATAGAGTTATGTATCAACGTTTGGTGAAGGACAATAATGAAAATACAATGTTCATTCAAAATGCATCTGCAAGAGAGTATAGGTATCACATAGATAAGTGAGCATAGTTTCGACAAGAATTTTAACCCATAAAAGTCATTTTTAGAATGAACAGATTATACATTGAGTAGGTAACTTACATAATCAAATTTAAAAGAGTTTCTATGTGCAAGGAGAGTTCAGTGTCAATGACATTTAAAAGTGTAAATGAGAAACCAAAAGAATATCAGGTTTTTTAATGCAATACGAACAGGATGTGTTTAGAGTATTATATACTCAGGACAAAGTCTAGTTCAAGATCATAATCTATACAACATTTCCATAAAGAAGGCTGAGAAGTGAAAATACCATCAAAATCAATTCAGTTTTACCCATACGATTTCATTGTTCTCTCATGTATTTATAATTGTTTCAGATTTACATATGGAGATCACAGTTTTCATAAATATATGGACCTCTAAATAATTTCAATATTTCCTCATTACTATCTTGTTTACCCACTTTGGGTTTCAACCAAGTATTCAGTTTTTCATTATTTTCAATCAATCCATATGAAGATTCTTTCTCAGAATGACAAGTTAAATGTTGTATCATATGGGAGTTTTCAGACAATGCTTAGTTCCCTTCTCACTATCAAGCACTTACATGGAGGAGATTAAAGGACACAAGAAGTATCAAAATAAAGCATCACTTGTGATAGGGTCGAGCAATAAACTAAATACATCAAATACCCACATAGGGGCTTCAGAATGCTAAGGAGATAACAATGAATATATAGGGTACCCATATTCAGGGTTCGCATTCAAAACACAAAAAATGCCATAACAACGATAACCCATGTGAAGATTTTGCATGAGACAGTAGTAGAATACAAAATATGAATTTCTTGTGTTGATCCAAGCTTCAGAATAGAGAAAATATAGTTTTCTTCAGAAATTTCAAATACCCATATGTAGATATGCCCTTAAATATACATGAAGATGGATTTCTTGTTGTGGGTTGAGCCCAAAAATTCTAACAGTGCTTTATATAATACACATCTGGTGCGGCCTGAACATGGCTAGAAATTCATAAAATAAAAGATGGATTCCTTAGGTTTCTAAAGTGTGAAGAAGAGATATGAGCTTGAAGGTAAAAATTACCAGTTCAAGGCTGAAGGAGGACATTAAGGCCGCGGCCATATCCATATTAAAGTCTCAAAACTCCAAGCAAGAATCTAGCTCGAGCTCGTATGGGTTCCAATGAAGGAAAAGAATACAAAGAGCTCAAGCTCGAGGGTTGAATATTTTCAAATAAGCATAGAAAATACAAACAAATGCATCAGAGGTTGTGTATAGTTGTGGCCATAAGGCCAGAATGGATAAAATTTTAAAGCCATAGAAGCTATGGACACTATCTTACCTTGTACACAGGAAGTGAAAGCAAAAACCCATAAGCGAGCTCTCTCGTGGAGTCTCCAGACAGAGGACGAGTTTGAGCTCATGACAGCCAAGGAAAAACAAAGCATGGGAATGTAAAGAAAGTCAGAGATCACCATGAACAGGTCATGGCCTTAATGTTTTTTTTTTGCTTTTGAACGGAATAAAAGAACTTCAATGCTCTAAAAGCCAAGCTTACCCACTAAGGAGTTCAGCTATAGGAAGGTGGAGATGAAGATTATCAAGCATGGAGTTTCTCAGACCGAGTTCAACCACCATGGCGGCATGCTTACTGGAAGAGCTCATTTTCTTCAACAATGATCATATGCAAAATGAAATAATTTAGGGTTTGACTTTGTTTTCCTCATGCCCTAATTCGACCCAACACTATAATTGTCCAGAATATTCACATTTATCAATAGGCATGTGGGTTAATTTGAGTTAGGGTTATTAAGATTTGCATCATATTTAATAAAGTCTAAAGTTCAAAATATGTTTGGAGGCCGAAATTCTTATACCTAGAGTTGTGTTTAGGGTCTTTAGGGTTTGAGCTAAGAATTATCTTATGCCTTAGGAAAAATGAATTGGAGACTTGAGCATTTTAATGTTATTGTTTTGAGGAAGAATGTGGGTATAAGGGTTGAAGGATGTCTTACCCTAGGGATTTGTTTTTTTGATTGATTTGAGGAAAATCAATAATGAATATATTATAACCTAGGGATCTTTTGGTCAATTGTCCACTTAGGGTTTCTAATTTTAATTGATTTTAAAGAAATCAATGATAGATTTTTGATGAGAAGATGAGAAGATAATCATATACATTAATATTTTTATGATTTTGTGAGAAAATCAAATTTTGTAATGGAGAGATAAGAAGGTTTTCTTTTTTGCAAAAGATTTTTAATCTTTAATTGCAAAAAATAGACAAACTTTGAGAATCTGCAATCTTGTAAAGCAAAATCGTAAAGCAATCTTCTATAAATTGTTTTATGATTTCTTGCTATTTTTAGCAGATTTTTATTGACTTCTCTTGGTCAGATTTGAGTCTTATCTTGGAGAGATAAGGTGTTTTTTGGGATTTTAAAGCAGATTTGGCCTATTTTTAGAGGCTTGACAGGTTCATCATAAAATTAATATGCTTTTTTTTGCTTTTATGCAATTTTTGAGACAGTTTGAAGCCTTTTCCCTTGAGCTTTTTTCTAAGCTCAGATTAGGGTTTCTTGAGAGTTATGTTTTTGATAGACTTAGTTTTTTTAGCTCTCTTTCTCAACTCAAATTTAGTTCCTACTCATACACATTTTGAGCTTGTGAACCTTTTGTACTTAGTTTTGGAAAATTGAGTCTCTTTCAATTTCAGTAATACAATAGAGTTCTTCTTTCCATTTTCTTTTCTCAAGATTGGTAACAACAGTTTGATGCTTTGTGTTTTCACATTTGAAGCCTTAATGTCCTACTTTTATGAGTTTTTGCACAGGGTTTCATGTTTTCAGGTTATATGTTGTATTTGATGCCTCTGAATCTTCATATGAATTATTGATGAAATCATATATTGGTGAGATTGTAGGAACTATTGTAATAAAGGAATTGTTGTGAGTGGCAAGATCTAATTTTTGTCAGAAGTTTTAAGTTAATCATTAGTTAGATTTAGATTTTTTTCATTTCATCTTTTATCCCTTTTCCTCTGAAGTTTTAGAATAGGACTTATCATTCAGAGAACCAGCTCACTCTAGAGATTCCTTCTTCATTCAGATCACCCACATATGAAGAAGGTTTCCATGTTTCAGTAGGTTGCTAAATATTGCATTCAGTAGGGTGCAAATATATTGACAACAGTTACCATGCCCTTGTTGATCCATACTACCCTATGTGACGTTGGGCATAATTGTGGTACCTGTGGTGATGGATGAAGATGGATGACCCTGATATGTTGAGGTTGTCATGGATTCATGAAGTGTAAGTGGTTTATTTTGATGTAAGGGGTGTTCAAGAATGGTAGGAGCACCAAAGGTAGGTGTCCAAGTGGTGTTTTGAGAGGGATTGGTGTTTAGGGTACCCACAAATGTGTTGCTTTCCAATGGAAGAGCATGGCCAAATTCCTTAGCATGACTAGCTACAATACTAGGAATTTGTGTTTGATTTAGCCCTAGTGATGGAGTTGTTTGAATGGTGGATTATGTCAAGCCTTGTGTCAATGATTGCGCAACAAAAGATGGGGAAATTGGAGCTACATTTTTTGAGGCTTAATGTTCTTGTTTGTACTCCATGATTTCTTCCTTAGTAAGTCCAAATGGGTTGTTCATAACATCTTCTATCTCATATGACCCTGATGGGGACAACGGTTGTTGCGATGGGGTAACATGACTTCTTAGATAAAATTCTTGAGGATTGGGATCACTTGAGGTGAATGTGACTTTGGTTTTCTCCATGATTCTCTTGTGTTGTGATCTCACATTTACCATAAATTTTGGGTCGCCTATGGGAGAGTTGTGTTGAGATTTGTAACGTTTAAACTCTCTAGTTGACTCAAATCTAGGTAAAAGGGATGCTCTAAGTAGTTTTGGAGCAATGATAGTAATGGGAGATGAAAAGGTGAATGATGTGGAGAGTGATCTTTGTAAACATTTTGGAACAACTCTTTTGACTGTAAGTTTGATATTTGATGTTTGGATAAAGGATGTTAATGAACTTGTGAATATTTAAGGTAGACTTGTGACCTTCAAGATAAACTAGTCCAAAAATGATAACTAACTTAACTAAATGCATGGAAAAGGATTCATTTCACATACAAAGTAGCTTAGTTTGGGTTTGGCTTGATTGATTTCTAATTCCAAAGTGTCAGTTTGTTCAAAATTTTGCAAAGTTTGGTGGAGTGAATGATGAAATATGGATAAGGTGTGGATGAAATGTTTGACCCAATGTTGACCTAGAGTGAACCCTTGTTTTGTGAGACCAAGGTAGTGAGAAATATGCTAAACCTCTAAAGTGTTCAAATCCTAAGGACTCAATGATTAAGGAGAAGTTCTTGTGAAATGTGTAGATTTGATTTGTCCATGAAATAGCATATAAAACATCTCCTTATTTATCTATCTCCTTATTGTTTCAAAAGTGAAGCTCCTCAAACTACTAATTATATCTGTTTGTTCTCCTTCAATCAGTTCAAATTTTTATTATATGATAGCGTGCATAAGGTTAGGTTGTTCAACCAGAGTGATCAGATGCCAAATGGTCATGTGGGGTTCAATTTTTCAATTTATCTTGATTAAATGAGTTTATTTTTACCACAAACACTTGTCTTGTTTAAGTTTCAAACTAAATGTCTATGTCAAAAACATCACTCATTTCAAAAAGTCCATTTCATGAAAAGGATTAAGTTAGGGACATAGTTACCTAGGTTTACTTTGGGAAGGATTGAGATGTAAACCAAAACATTTAGAAGTCTCTAAGAATAAATCCTTATGACAAGCATCAATATCAAGTTTTTTTTCAAAGGGTATCCATACTTAGACCAAAGGGTTTGAGATTTTGAAAAGACTTGTTGATGTTTTTTTGTAATTTTTTTAGAACTAAGCAAGTGTTAAACTAACTCACAAGCAATTACAATCCTAGATAGAGCGGTTATGTATTTCTTAGTAGGCTTACCATCATCCCCTAAAAGATGATTAATCCATGAAGGTGGAATGGACAAATAGGCTATGTCAAAGAAATGTACCATCTTGACACACCAAGCAAAGGAGTCCCTTCCCTATTTGCTTTATTTCCTCAACCAAAAATCGGGCATGGTAAGTAACTTACAGGATTGGTGTACCTCCCATGCACTACCTTAAAATATGTTTTGAATTGGACTTGGTTAGCCACTACAAACAAGTATTTTAATGACTATATTCAGGATAAAATGGTGTTATACACATAGTTATTCACTCAATTAAGAGGCCTCCCAACCCTTAGAAATATATGAGGGTTTTAATGCATCACAAGGATACTAGGGGAGGCATTCGTGAGTATAGGACAACCACAACCAGCCAGTTAATAACTTCAGTCACAACCAATTATTTATATAGTGGACCAAAATAAAAGCACTACTTGGGTCGTTCCCTCTCACAATTTGGGAGGTAGGCCCTCTAAAGGTAACACATGTTTGAAGCGTAAAATACTTTTCGTCACCCAAGATTTCCAAAAGGCACTAGGGGAGAGAATAAGTGTTTCCAAAAAGAAAAGTTATACTTGCATGTTTCTCTTCACCCAAGATTTCACGAAGCGTAAGGGGAGAGGATACACACAACAAGCATATGCAAGCAAATTAGGCACATGTTCATTTTAACCTTGACAAGTATAATAAATTCGTTTTAAGCACCAAACGAAGTGTGGAGATTGATTGTTCAATTTTAAACCAACAAGCATAATGATGTGAGGGTTCAGTTTTAACCAATTTGAACATTCATTTTAAGCCTTAAGGAAATGTAGTTTGGTCCTAAAACATGAAATAAAGCATCATAAATGGGATATAATTGCCCCATAAGTGTTGAAACACCTGTTACAATTATATAAAGAAATGGTGATATGCTCCTTCACTTCAAATATTGTTGCCCAAACCTGTAAAACTAGTTAGCCTAAAAAAAACAAAAGCTAGAAGTTAGTGATATGTTAAAGAGTAGATAAAATCAAAAAATTAAAGCACATGCTAAAATTTAGTCACTATTTTTGCTTACCAATAAAAAGTGTTGATGTTTGCAAAGGAGTCACCATAATTCAAAAAGCTATCACTCTGGTGAGAAAAAGCATCACTCTGCAATAAAATAGAGATGACAATGGCATTGCTATTTTGGGTAGCGTCATTGTTTGCAAATCTTCAATACTTGCAAAAATATTAGCATCACAATTTTTAGGCATCGATGATTTAATTGTCATTGTATCTACAAAAAAGGGCGTTGCTATATGGTGATTCCTAATAAAGGCGTCGCTATAGTCTCCAAAAGTGTTGTATCTACAAAACCAAAAAAACAAAATTTGAGAAAAAAAATCATTAAACTTTATCAATATATCCCTCTTTCTAGTGCCAAAATGTGATTGATGACGTAGTATGGGCTAACTACACTTGATCCATGAGGATTCAAATGGTATTTAAGCCACTATGCATTAGTCCTAATAAGATCATTCAATTTAAACAAAGATAAGAAGCCATTTAAAACTAACATATTAAAATATGAGAGCCCGATAAACATCTAATCTAAGACATTGAAACTTATCCTATTGGGGGAGTGGTGTCGCATTGATGTGGAATCCAAATCTCGTGGGTAAATGAGCTTGTTTCAATCGATTCTATTGAAGAGAATAAATGAAACCGTTGAGAGATGTGTTGTAAAACATGATTAAAGCTAGATTAATGTGATAAAAGCTAAGATGTATGTTGTAAATGTATGCAAAGCTATTCTAAATGTAAGATTTGAAAGATGCAAACCCTAGTTTCAAGATATGCTAAATGGATGCACCTAAGTTACCATGGAAGCCATTAATGGAAGCTAAGCTAATATGATGCAAGAAATTAACCTAAAATTTCTTTTAAAACACAAAATATGGATGCAAGATGAAAGTGATTTTAACAACATAAGTTTACTATTAAAAGATGGATCCATATTCAATAGATGTAAGCTCTATTTATAGAATAGGGAAAATGAAATTGATGACCAAGATCAAAAGGATCAATCAATGGTCAGAATGGAAGGAAGATGGAGGCATGGATCATGTATTTCCATTAAGGGTTGAGGATGCAAGATGATATTTAATCAATGGATCACATTCATCCAAACAAACACACTTTCAAAACTTGCACAAGAAGTCTTGTTGAAAGTTTGTTTTATAAAAAATAATATTCACCTTTTTAAATGAGGTGAGGAAAATTCGATATTTAGTTAATTAAAACCAAATTTAATTGTGCAAAGGAGAAGGAATATTCTAAAAGAATATTCCCTTTTTGGAGGAATGTGCAAAGGAGGAATATTCCCTTGCAAGTGGGAGGATTAGATTTAATTAGTAATTTGATAATTAAATAAAGTTTCAATTATTCAAATTAAGGGAATTATATGATATTCATTAAATAAATTATTTAATGAAAAAGGGGAAAGTGATATGATGATTAATTAAATAAATTAGGGTTATTTAATTAAATAAGAGGACTTTATGGATTAAATTAAATAATTTGATTTATTCAACTTAATAGGACAAAATGTTAGTGCAAGAGGGGGTGAATTAACCTAATTAGGTCAATTAGGTTAATAGATGAAAATGACATGATTAATTAAATAGCTAAGCTAATTTGATCAATCAAGCAAAAAGAGGATGGGTTTTAGGATGAAATGATGTTAGTATATCTTATTCGAGTGCATGGTATCATTTAGTACATTTTTAAGTATCTACAACACTCAAACACTCACTAATGCTAAAATTGAAATAGGAAAACAACTTTCCTCTCCTACAACCATACCCTCTATTCTCACTTTTACCCCTTCAATTGTAGCATCTACCAAACAATATAGTAATGGTCTTAAGTCTAGCCTAGGGTAGTCTTGTGGGATTCCTTATAATTTTGTCCTTCCATATAACACACCTCTATTTTCTTTACCTTCCATTAAATTTTAAAAAAATAACCCTCCAATTATTAACAATAGTCCTACATACTCCATATATTCTCAAAACATGTCACCAAGTGATCCTATAATCAATCAAATTTTACAAAAAATGTCATCTCTTCAATAAAAAATTTCAAACATGAGCTAAATTCAATCCAATTCTAGTCCTTCAACATATCTCACGTGTGGTCCATTAGCATTTGCTATCCTAAAAACAATTATTTTGTAAAACATTGAGATTTCTTGCTTTGAGAAGTATGTTGGAAAAGCTGATTCCATCAACTACATATCATCTTTTACCACTCTATGTAGTGATTTCCTTTTTGGAGATTCTCTCCTAGATAAACTCTTTCCTCTATTGAAGGACATGGCCTTGGATTGGTTTTGTTTGTTTCCTAATAATTTGATTACTTCCTTTACACAACTTGTTAATCAATTCCTTCAACATTTTCAAGCAAACATTAGACCTCAAGTTGCATTGACTAATTTAGTCCATTGTAAACAAGGACCTAAGGAAAAAAGTGACTGATTTTATAGGGCAATACTAAACTCTTTATTCACATATCTCATATTCTCTCTTGGATTTTGATATACAAAGAGTTTTTATTGGAAACTTACAACCTAATATTCGAGATACAATCTTGGAATCTTGTTAATGAATTCCTTCAACATTTTCAAGCAAAGATTGGATGTCAAGTTACATTGACTGATTTAGTCTATTGTAAACAAGGAACTAAGGAAAAAGTGATTGCTTTTATAGGGTGATACCAAACTCTTTATTCACAAATCTCTTATTCTCTCTTAGATATTGATATATAAAGAGTATTTATTGCAAACTTACAACTTGCTTTTTTTTTTTCATGAGTTAGGGCATTTTGGGTCATTTTCCCCTTTTCTTTATTTTCTATTTTATTTATTTTATTTGCAATTCTTGCATGATCTAATTGTATGATCCCATTTTCCCTTAGACATATCCATTTTTCAAGGTTTTTGGTTATTTTATACTTAATTAAATCATGATGGCATCATCCTTTCATAAGCCTTGGTGCTTGGTGTCAAACTTGAAGGTTCAGTCTTAACATATAATTTTTGGGATGCCTTCCTTTAGATCCTTGAGGCCTCACTCACTCAGTAAATTTCTCCCTTTATTAGGGTTGGGGTTTCACTCGTACTCTTATTTAGGTACTCATTTTTTGGTCTCTCTAAAGTTTGATCCTTGATATTTTGCATTAAGTTACCTTTCAAGATCACAATTTTAGATGCACTTATTTGAGTATCATTTTAGTGGCTTCTCCAAAGTTTGATCTCCAATATTTAACATTGCTTTATGCTTTTGGGGTCACAACCTTGGTTTTATCTTGTTTATCTACTAGTTTAGTGACGTCTTTAAGGTTTGATCCCCAAATTTTATAATGCTCTACTTTTGTAGGATTGCAACTCTAAGCATGTCCTTATTTGTGTACTCTATATGGAGTACCTCTAATCCTTGAATCCCAATATTATCTAAAGGCCTATTTCTTTGGGTGGAGGATATATTTTTCTTCAGTACAACACCTTCTACAAGAGATAAACCACTTAGAAGCTACTTAATGACGTGATCTTATTCTACCTTCAAACTTCAAACCTCTTAGATCCCCAATACCTAAAATATGAATCATGTTGGGATCCTAGAATTTGATTTTCTAATTTTTTTATTGTGTTACACATTATGGTGCAACCCCATTGGTAATTGTTGTCCTTTTTTATTCACTATATTTTTATATAATTTAGAGAGGCTATAAATAGTTGATTTGGCTCAGTAACCTGTATATTGAGATTATATGGTTAAAATATATAATTGCTTGGTGTGTGCTTGGAAGCACAAATACAAGGAGAGAAACAACAATAAGAAGTAATAAAGTATAAATAAAAATCATATATTCATGTATTGAATATGTTTTCACCATAGATAAAAAATAAATATACAAATCTTCGATATGTAGAAATGAATTTCTTGCATAGGGTCAATATTGAAGAAGATATAACACACCTGACCCAAAGCATGGGAAATTTAGGGTTGGTATAGGTTTTTAATTTTCCTTTACCTCTAATATTTAGAGTATATAATCAAAAGAAAAGAATGATATTGGGCCCTATAGGCTAGATTATATTGGACACAATTTAAATTTTATTGAGAGAGCATTAATGATTCCTACCTATCCCAATATGATAGTGTAAACATGGAGGCAATGAATTACAATGAAAGAATAAATGAACAATTTTTCAACTTCATAAATGATAACTTATTATTGCAAAGAAGGAAGTTTATAGTGAATATGGTAAGATTCATCCATAAGAGTGAGTTTTAGGAGGGCCACAAGGATTTCATCACCCTTATTATTAGGATCTTTGTCTTGCCTAATGCTAAGTATTTTTCTACTTGCACGTGCTACTTCATTCTTTCTATATTTGTGATCAAATGAGAATATATTAGACCAATCTCATTAGTGATGCATTGCATGAGAAATTGTTACAAGTATTGGAATCCACTAGATTCTACATGATATCATATTTAGTATACTTGTTGTCCTTTCAAGCTAACTTTCAGAGATTAAATCAAGTGGATTCCTTGCAACTAGGAGAAATAAATGTATATAATCATTATCCCTATATAGAATTGAATTGGAGCTAGAAACATTATAATAGGTTGAATGATGCATTTTTATGCTATTATAAGGTATTTTGAGAATGATAATGCAAATAGGTTGTCTTTGGAGACAACTAAGGTTATTTATAGCTTAGAAAACTAGTTCATCAAATTAAAAACCTTCTCTTATATCAACACTTTTGGATTTCACAAAGAACCCTAAAAATTCCTAGGTATCTTAGTGATAAGATCATTTTGTTGGAGATATTCAAACAAGTAGCAAAAAATAGAGATTAATTTCCAACAAACACAAGGCTAGAATTTAATTCCCACCCCAAGGAAGAAATAATTCATGGTTCATTGTGTAAAATTATAGAGAAAACAAATAAGAGATGACTCATTTAAAATAAAATTATATGAGGAAAGGGATATATTTGATCCCATCAATGAGATTAGTTCTCTTATTGAGCATTTTTTTAGACATGAGCTTACAATAGAAAACTTAAAGGCTAACATCCTATATGATCATGAAGTAATAATAAGGAAATATTATAGCATGACACTCCCTCTTGTTGATGGGTGCAATTTAGAGAAAGTTCCTAAGACAATACCTGAAGGTAGAAAGGTATTTGGGCCTTCATAAAATAGGAACAAAGTGTTCAATTTTCCCATGGATAGTATAGACCAGTTTAAACTAGAATATGTCTCTATTGAGGCTAGAACAAAAGTGACAATTGAAATAATAAGGCGATTGAGGCATCTATACCAAATAGATGATCCTCATCTATAGCAACATAAATTTCCCAAGACCCATACAATTATTTTAAATAAGAGGAAGATTCATATATTTTAGAACTAAGGAAAACCAAGAATAAGAAATATGAGGTTCCCCAACATGTAGATTATTGTGGATGAAGAGGAGGAAGAAGCTAAAGGAAAACCTCTATGAAGAAGAGTAGGGACTAGTTCCTCTACAATTTAGAAGACATATTAGGTGCCACTTAATCCTATTATTTAGTACCCTATTCCTTATCCTCCTCCTCCTCCTCAAGAAGTCAATATTTTAAAACAATAGACTAGAAAGGAAGAACTACATATTGATAGGATACAAGAACAAATTTAAATACTTGCAACAACTCTAGAAGAAGGTGTGACTCATATATTATCTTCAAAGGAAGAATCCCATACTCCTACCCAGTGAATCCTTCACTCCCTTTGTATCCAAAACTGTAGAAGTTTATGGTGAACTCCAACCTAGTGAATCCTTCACCCCTTTGTATCCAAGACTGTAGGAGTTTATGGTGAACTCCTTAAACACCCTAGGATCACCTCCAAAATAAAATAACTTCCAAAAAAGAGAAATGGCAGAAATATCATGATATCATTAAGGATACAAGAATGTCAAACTAAATATGGCAATGTACATATGAAGCCTTGCTTATATAGGCAAGGCAAGGAATAGGATTAGACAAGATCATGACGAGTATCTTAATCCTATCACGTGTGACAACTAACTAACTACCTAGGAAATGATGCATAGATCATAAGATAAGTTCTAGATAAGACTTCTAGAAGAATCTTATATCCTAAGTAAACTTAAATATGTGAATAAGTCCCATAATTACCTAGTGAGTGAATTAACTAGGTACAATAATTTATTATTCACACTAACACACCCCTTAAGTGAAACTTAGGAGAGAAGTTTATTATTTAAATGAATACAAAGATGAAAATATGGGTCCTGACTACTAGGCCATGTTAGGTACCCATGTACAAATGCAAATGAAATCTCTCACAAACAAAGAAAAAGAGAAAAACCAATGGGACAAAACTCCTCCCCAAAAGAGAGATAAATACAACAAAGATATCCATCACAAATCCATCTCCATCAACACAAAGGATAACAAGAGAGATCATACAATCCCCAATAATGAGATAACCTGCTACAAAGAAGCACTAGAAGTACATTGTGGAGTAACACTAGAATCCTTAATTCGACAAGCAAGGAAAGACACTTTATTTGCTAGAAACCATAGAAGAGTCACTCAAGGACTCGGATTGGAATCATGATAAAACAACAATAGACCTGATACTAAGAAACATTGGATAACTCATAAACTAACACAACTTTGGAATTTATGAAGCAACAGTTGATTGACAAATGATCTGGAACTAAAATAAATTGTAGAGAAAATGAAAACTTAATGCACACAAAAAATGAAATAATGCATGCACTAATTAATGTTCACATCTACCTCCATGATGAAAAATAACCTCAAATTTGTGTAGAGGACGAAATCAGCTTTTTGATGATATAAAGTTTTCAAAAAATGGACGTCGTATGCTCAAGTAATGAATTTTTGAAAAAAGGGAAAAATTGTGCTAGCCAACAATAGAGACACAACCCTTTTGATTTTATTTTTGGAAAGTTTACTTGTTGCATGCAAAAAATAATAGATACCCAAATATTATTTTTATGCTACCAACAAAATCCAAAAATTGTTTATGAATCCAAAAGCTAGAACATGCGATTTGGTAAAAAAAGTAAACTTCACTTGCAAGAAACAGATTTGTGCTAGGCTATTTGACAGTTGTTTCTACAAGCTCTACTCAATATATGAAAAATATTAAAGATACCCAAATGAGATTTCGATCCTCACTACAAAACCCAAAAATCATTTTTCTTACAAATGAGTGGGAGTAGGATTTCTGAAGACAAAAATGAAAACAACTCCAGTAGAAATCTATTTGCCAAATTTGAGCTTCAAACCCATGTAGATATGACAAAATATGTCAAATTTTGACGAAACAAAAGCCAATCTTGACTTTCTTTGACACCTTGGATTCAATGGAAAGGCTCACAAGACCCCAACTCACACCCAATAAAACTTTCACACCAAGATTGGTCCCTCAAATCTAGCAAGAAGTCTACAATGTTGAAGCTTTGATACCATGTAGGAGTTTATGGTGAACTCCTCAAACACCCCAGGATCACTTGCAAGACAAAATAACTTCCAAAAAAGAGAAATGGCATAAATATCATGCGATCATCAAAGATGCAAGAATGCCAAACTGAATATGGCAATGGACATATGAAGCCTTGCTTATATAGTCAAGGTGAGGAATAGGATTAGACAAGATCATTCCAAGTGTCTTAATCCCATCACATGTGAAAACTAACTAAATACCTAGGAAATGATGCATAGATAAGATAAGTTCTAAATAAGACTTCTAGAAGAATCCTATATCCCAAGTAAACTTAATCATGCGAATAAGTCCCCTAATTACCTAGTGAGTGAAATGACTAGGTACACGACTTTATTATTCACACTAAAAAAAACTTGCCTTAGTGAGGATCCATCCATCTACTCCTCCAAGTCTTCCTCATGACTCCTCCAAGGTAGCCAAGTCCACCTATATCTTATATACTAGGAAATTTAGTTGGGGATTTAGGATTTCTTATTTATCTAAGAACCACCATTTGAAATCTCAACAAAGTATAAATAAGCCTACTTGAGAGGATTTTTAGGCTAGTATGAATGTTCAAGGCTCAACCAAGTTTAAAGAGGGGTATAATATTATCCACCATTAGTATGGATACTCAAGAAGCTAGGATTGCACAAGTTGCAACTTCTATTTGTTGAATGTACAAGATAATTGAGAGGAGGGGTGAATTAGTTGTACCTTAAAACTTAAAAATCCTCACAAATATTCAGATCCACATCAGATCAATTAACCCTTAGTATGTTAGAATGATTTATCATGAAAGGAGGGTTGAATTAGTTCTACCTTAAAACTTCAAAACCCTCACAAATATTCAAATCCACATCAAATCAATTAACCCTTAGTATGTTAGAATGATTTATCATGAAAGAAAATAATAGAAACATAATCAAAGCAACACCATGCACAATGAAACACCAAATTTATGTGGAAAACCCAAGAAGGGAAAAACCACAATGAGGATTAGCTCAAAATATAAAGTAATATCAACACCAATTACAAAGGGCTCATTGTTGGAGGGGTCACTACTCAGAAGAAAGAAAGGAACACTACTAAAGGCTCACTTCCAGAATAGATAAGAATATAGAGAATATTTTTACAATGAGAAATCCATCTCAGTGCAACTGAAAAGTCCACCACAACATCACAAACATCTTCACAGTCTTACTGAAGAATTGTAGACACCTTTTGCTCACTGCATTTAGTAATCTAACACATGAAAGCTCACACTACACTTCACAAATTTACACCTTACAAATCTACAATTTGTATCACTTGCATCACACCCATCTATCTTATCATCTCAACAAATCAACACATATTTATACCATCTTCAACCTTGAAAATATTCTATAAGGTCAGTTTTGCACCTCAATTGTACAAATTCAAATTAGGTCAGCACCAAAACATTCCCACAATAGAAAGGAATGAAGGTGAACCACAACACACTTTATCTAGGACCTAAATCCATCCATACATGCCACACCACACTTCCATAAACACCGAAGCAACTTCATAAATAGTGTAAACACCCAAGGTCGACAAAACCTGTGTTAACACCATTAACACTTAAGTACACTCTTCCTTTGATCCAAATGCAACTTTTGAACCAAAAAATAACTTCAACATAATCTGGAATATTCCAAAAACACCCTAAAATCCAACAAAATTATTCACAACAACTTTCACTTGAATAATGTAAACATCTAGTACACTCAAACAACCTCCCACACACTGTTACTCAAGAAACTGACTTCTGGAGTACAAACCTCAAATAACTTCAACTAAAGAAAGATATGAATATTATCAGTACACTTGCATATCTACAATACTTGAAACCACTTTGTGGAGAAATGTGGAGCAAAACCATTTCTCCCAAACACCTCTACAATGCACAATTCACACACTAGTGAAGTAAACTTCCTCTACACAATGATCCAACACACCAAAATTTGGATATAACACCAATAAAAAATTCTAATCAACATATCCAAACCACACAATTAGATCTTCAACCTAGAAGAAATTTGGAGCAAAACCAGAACGCTACTCTACAAGACAAAACACCACTGCAACACATTGTTTCCTCTTTTTATTCAAATTTTCTCAAAAGAACTTGGAAACCAAGCACCAAAGGCACATCCTCAACATCTTCAACATTTCCTCATCACCAAAAATCCAAATACAACATAGCAACTCAACCATACATCCGTAGGAAAAATCTTATCAAAGCAAAACTAGTGGCTGACACTAGTAGCTTATTAATGACACCATAATGTAACTAGTCAAAGCATCATCAAAGACCACCAACTCAATACTAACTACTCACATCCTTGCAAAAACATCCTTCTCATACTATTGACACCAATGACAACACATAAGATTGTTGACATAAATGACAACACCAACTACACATACTTGCAACAATCTCCCCCTTTGCCATTGATGGCAACACATGATGTGAAAAACCATCAACAAAAAACACAACTCTGATCAATACTCTTGCTCTATACCAACTCATCTTCTATTTTGTTTTACTTTCTCCCCCTTACACAACTAGCTCATTACTCTCTCTTCACATGACTTTCTCTCCCTTTAATTTCTATTCACCATTACTCTCTCCCCCTTTGACATCAATGGAAAAGAGAGAAATATTTTCCTCACTCATTCCCCCCCTTTGACATTAACCATACTATTCACCACTACTCTACAAATTTCTTTCCTTTACTACTCTACATACTCCCCATTAGGAGCACACACCAAACTACATCAATTAATAACCACTACATAATGAAAAATATGACTCCATAGTGCAACTACCACTAATGCCACTACCTACTCCCCTTGAGAGGTAGCCACCAACATCAATCCATACCAAAGAATGAATCTTGAGATCCACTAGACTGATGCATCTCCTTATGCATCTAGTTCAAAGAAGGAGGGGCAATAACCCCCAACTTTTCCCTAAAATACTCAAAAATATCCTTAGGAAGAGCCTTAGTAAATATATTAGCAACCTGATCCTTTATAGGCACATATTCAAGCTTCACTTCATTCTCTACAATCTTCTCTCTAAAAAAGTGATAAAGGATTAAGATATGCTTTGTCCTTGAATGCATTACCAGATTCTTTGATATATAGATAGCACATATATTATCAAAGAAGATAGAAATCGGTTCATTATATACCACTCTAATATCCCTTAATGTTTTCCTCATACACAAAACTTGTGTGTAGCAAGATGTTGTTGCAATGCATTTTGCTTCTATAGTAGATAAAGACATTGAATCTTGTTTCTTGCTTAGCCATGACACCAATTTGCATCCAAGAAAGAATGCACCACCACTTGTACTTTTCCTATCATCTACACAATTAGCCCAATCTACATTTGTGTAAGCACTCAGAGTAAAGTCAATATCCTTCGGATACCACAAGCCATGATTCAGAGTTCCCTTCAAGTATCTGAATATCCTCTTTACTGCTGCAATATGTTATTCTCTAGGATTTTTTTAAAATCTAGCCACAAGACAAACTACATGTATGATATCCAATCTAGTAACAATTAGATATAGCAGTCCTCTAATCATTGATCTATACTTTCTATGATCAGCCTTAGGAGATTCATTATTCTTGCTCAGCTTATAACTAATAACCATAGGGGTACATACCGGTTTATAATCTTCCATTCCAAAATTCTTCAACATTTCATTGACATACTTTGATTGTGAAATGAAAATACCTTTATTTGTCTAATTGATTTGTAGCCCAAGAAAGAAATACATTTCCCCAAACATTGACATTCAATTTTTTTCTACATGTCTTCTACAAATCTCTTACACATAACTTCATTTCCTCCAAAAATTATGTCATCAACATATACAACCACAATCAAGATTTGATCTTTTTCAACTTTGAAGTAAATATTTCTATTTGTGGTACCTTTATTGAATCCTTTTCATAACAATTACCTATATAACCTTGCATACCAAGCTCCGGGGGCTTGCTTCAATCCATATAATGCCTTCTTCAATCTACAAACCATATCTAGTTTATCTGATAACTAAAATCCTTTTGGTTGTTCTATGTATGCCTCTTCTTCTAATTCTCCATTCAAAAAAGTAGACTTCACATCCATTTGTTATGTTTTGAAATCCTTATGTGCCATAAAATCCAAAAACATCCTAATAGCTTTCATTCTTTCCATTGAAGTAAATATTTTCTCAAATTATATTCCTTCTAATTATGAGTAACCTTTACATAGAAGCCTTGCCTTGTTTCTTACCACTTCTCCACTCTCATTCAGTTTGTTTTGGAATACCCACTTAGTTCCAATCACATTCTTGTTTGTTGATCTTGGGACAAGTTCCCAAGTTAGATTCTTTTGGATCTACATTAGTTCTTCCATAGCCTTGATCCAATACTCATCCTTGCATGCTTCAATCACTTGTTTTGGATTCAACTTTAGAGAGTAAACATAGATTTACTTGTTCTTCATCAACTTTCCTTCTTGTCAGTACACCTTTGTTCTTGTCACCAATAATTTGTTCTTCAAAATGATTCTTTTGCACATACTTAGGAGTTTTAGGAACCTTTTTTGGAGTTTCTTCCTCTTCAATCTATACTTCTTTTTCCTTAGCTTTTTCTTCTTCTCTACAAGAAGACTCATCTTATTCATACCCATCTATTACCACTAAATTATTTTGTAGGTCTTCATCAACTTTGACACTTGCACTCTCAACAATATTACTCTGTCTCTTATTGTAGAACCGGTAAGCTTTAATTCTAGTAGAATATCCAAGGAAGATAACTTCATCAAATCTTGCATCAAAATTTCCCAATTTTTCTTCATCTCTTATGATATAGCATTTGCTTCCAAACACTCTGAAATATTTGATAGTAGGAATCCTTCCATACCATAGCTCATAGGGAGTCTTTGTATTGTTTGATCTTGCTTGCACTTTATTAAGTTTATAAATGTGGACACAAAAAAAGTAACCCTTCTATTTTTTCTCATGTTCAAGCCCTCCTAGTGGAATTTGACCTGATTTTTCCTAGATTTAATGTTGTAATGTGGCCAACACGTTCACATTAGGTCTTGCACCCTTGTAAATCATTAAGACTTCTAGGATGTCTTGTAAAGGTGTTGTGAAATTTTGTAACCCACTTTCACACTTTTCTAGGACCCTTTCATCATAATTCACATAAAAAACTCCTTTTTATCACTTACTAAGTCTTATTTTAAAGTGTTGTGAAGTGTTGTAACCCACTTTCACACTTTTCTAGACTTATCATCTCTATTTCAACACTTTCTCATGTTTAAATGACCCCTTAATACACTTTTCGACGTTGGAAAACATTTAATGCCCTGTAATTCCTAACACCCACTTTATTTGCTTAAGTGGGACTAAGTCGCCAATAGGAGCGACTTAGTCCTTTTTGGCACAAAACTCAAAATTATTTTAAATTTTTGGCGGGATTTTGTCCTCTAACCCTTGAGGCCGGCTTGTGATGTGTTATTTTTGGGAAAATTAGTAAGAACAAGTATAAGGGTTTTTCCCTCATTTTTTATCTCCTACAATCTTCTAATCTATTGCACTCATTAAGCATTCAATCTTACAAGCACTCAAGCAATCTAAGCACAATCAAGTCATCCATTGGAGCACTTCATTGCATATCTTTAGATTTACACATCAAGGGTTTGGTAAGTCTATGACATTGCATGTTTATTTATCATTCTCTTCATATTTCATTTCATTATCTAGGATTTGATTACCAAAGTGGGATTTGACCAAGGCAAATCCCTATACTCTAACCCTTAACCATTTTTCCCTCTTTACATGTGTGTTTGAAGACTTTGTAGGAAAAATTTTCAAAGAAATAGGTGTTGAAAAGTGGTCAAGAAGTCATCAAATCTATTCAATTAAACATAACTCTAATTCAAGTTTGGAGACCCTTTTTACCCCATTTTCTGCATAATCAAAAGCAGACACCTATCAGAAAAGCAAGTGCAAACTTGAAGCTAAAAAATCTTGTCTCGAGATTCCCAAAATATATAGGTGGACTAAGTCACCACTAGTGGTAGATTAGTCCCACTGTCAAGCCTGAAAAGTGGTTTCTGCATTTTTGGATACCCATTTGGCAGATTCCTGTTTTGACAAATTTTCTCGAAATTGGGACTAAGTCGCCCAGCCTGGCATAAGTGTCCCAGTCAACATATTCAGTCAAATTTTTAGGATTCCAGAATCCCTCTACATCAAAATTTAGATTCCAAGTGCACCTCTCCAATTTTGTTTAGTTATTTCATCATTTACTTGTATTTTTAGGTGTTTTTGCATATCATAGTGTGTTTTCCAGCACTTTGCATTTCTTTGGTTTTTCATTATTAAATCATTTTATTTTCAAATAAATGCATTAGTACATCATAATTATACATATTGCACCTCATTTACATTAATATTGAGTGTAGAAATTTACATTTTGGACCCCATTCCTTTCTCCTTTTAGGTGAAAAACCCTAGAAGGAGCTAAAGTAGTGTGGGCAATCCAAAATCATTGTCCACTATAAATAGCAGTATGAATTTATTCTTTCATCATTATCCTTTTAGCTTCTTGAACAATCTTGTTCTTTCTTTCAACCACTCCATTCCGTTGAGGAGTCCTAGGGGTAGATAAATTCCTCTTTATTCCATGATTCTCATAGAAGACATTAAACTCATTGTAGGTGAACTCTCCACCGCTGTCAAACCTCAAACATTTTATTTTCATATCCATTTCATTCTCAACCATGAAATTATCTAGAGCTTCTAATTTTTCTTTAAGAAAAGTAACCCATGACATTTTAGAATAATCATCAATCAATAGCATGAAGTACCTATCACCTTGAAGAATTATTACTTTGGTAGGACCACAAAGATTTGTATACACCAATTCTAACAGTTCGGTAGAATATTTTTCTATGAATTTGAAACTTCTTCTTGATTTCTTTCCAACTTGACATTCCTTACATGCAACATTGATGGGCTTTGTAATATTATATAGATCTCTCACATCTTGAACTAAACTTATTCTCACCAAGCTATCAAAATTGATGTGACACATTCTTTTATGCCATAGCCAACTTTGATTGATCTGATTTAAAACAATAACCATCAACACCTTTAAGCTGACAGACATTTCCATCCATCCTTCTTCCAACAACAACCATAGTTCTAGAGCCTTTTTAGATCTCACAACCATCATCCTAAAACATAAGATTGTATCCCTTGCTAAATATTTGTCCACTCAAGAGGTTATGTCTTAAACCTTTAACATAAAGAACATCATCAGTGTTATGCTTGCAATCAAAACTGATAGAACCTTTTCCACATATATTAGTATATGTATCATCACCAAACCTAACAAATCCTTCATATTTTTCAAGTTTAACAAACTTACTCTTATCACCGGTCATATTATTAGAGCATCCAATGTCAATGTTCTAGTAGTTCTTCTCTTGTCTAGCATGAAAAGTAGACGCCAAGGTGCCTTCAATACTAGCACTTGCTTCTAGATAATTTTCCTTCACACGTCTCTTAGAGTTAGAAAAATTAGTTTCATCTTTTAAAGCCATGAACAAGCATTCACCATCCTCATCATCCCCATAATTGGATTCGTCATTAGATATACTTGCATCTTCTCTAATATAATAAATTTTCTTAATCATCTTACCTTTGTTCTCCTTATTTTTCCCATTCAAGGCTTTGTTTGGACATCTTGAAGCATAATGAACTATCTTTCCACAACTAAAACATTTAAAAGGTAACTTACCCATGTACTTTCCAATACCCTTTTTCATTATCCTTACAAAATTTGATTCCACGTTATCAAGATCCTCTTGATTTGATTCCACTGTCTTTTTTTATTTTCTAGCCTTAAAAGCAATCTCAAATTTTGCATTACTTGTACAAAATTCTCTCATTTCAAAAGTAGTTAAAGAACCATACAACTGATCTTTGATATATTGGTTTGAATTTTGTAATTCCTCAATAGTAGAAACTTTATGACTATAAGATTTAGGAAGTGTTCTAAGTACCTTCACCACTTCTTATTATTTCAGTTCTCCACCAAGACCTTTGATGTTGTTGACAACTTCATCCACCTCCTACAAGTAGCTTGTGATGTACTCATCTTTAGACATTCGCAAGGTCTCAAACATGATCTTCAGATTTTGCATCTTAGCTTGCTTGACCTTATCATCTCCTTCATAAATGATTTCTAACTTTACCCAAATTTCTCTAGTAGTTTTTATTCATAGCTTTCACTAATTCAAAATTAGCAAGACCACTTAAGAGAGCATACCTTTCTTTGCAATTATTTTCATAGGCCTTGATCTCGTCATTAGTCTTCAGACCACTTGCAGGTATAGTATATCCAATCTCAACAAACTTCTAGATTTCAAAGCCAAGAGAAACCATAAAACCTTCCATCCTTGTCTTCCAGTATGCATTATCTGATCCATCAAACAAAGGAACATATTTATTATGCACCATCCCAAATCTACCTCAAACAGTTAAGCTTTCTTCCAAGGAACCTTGCTTTGATACCAATTGTTGAATGCACAAGATAGTTGAGAGGGGGTGAATCAATTGTACCTTAAAACTTCAAAACCCTCACAAACATTCATCAAATCAATTAACTCTTAGTCTATTGGAATGATTTATCATGAAAGCAGATAACAAAAGTAGAATCAAAGCAACACCATGCATAATGAAACACCAAGTTTATGTGTAAAAACCAATAAGGGAAAAACCATGGTGAGGATTAGCTCACAATATAAAGTAATATCAACACCAATTACAAAGGGTTCATTGCCCAAAAGAAAGAAAGACACGCTGCCAAAGGCTCACTGCTAGAATAGAAAAGAAGATAGAGAAGAGTGTTACAATGAGAAATCCATCTCAATGCAACAAAAAATTCCACCACAACATCACAAACACCTTCACAATCTTATTGAAGAATTGTAGACACCTTCTTCTCACTGCATTCAGTAGTCTAACACATGAAAGCTCACATTGCACTTCACAAATTTCCACCTTACAAATCTACAATTTGCATCACTTGCATCGCACCCATCTATCTTATCATATCTCATCAACTAAACACATATTTATACCATCTTCAAGCTTGAAAATATTCTCCAAGGTCAGTTATGCACCTCAACCATACAAATTCAAATTAGGTCGGCAGTAAAACATTCCCATGGTGGAAAGGAATGAAGGCAAATCACAACACACCTTATCTAGGACCTAAATCCATCCATACACGAGACACCACACTTCCATAAACATCGAAGCAACTTCACAATTAGTGTAAACACCCAAGGTTGACAGAACTTGTGTTAACATAACACTTAAGTACACACTTCCTTTGATCCAAAGACAACTCACATACAAAAAATCACTTGAACATAATCTGGAATATTCCACAAACACCTTGAAATCCAAAAAATTCCTTCACAACAACTTTCACTTGAAGAAAGTACACATCTAGTACACTCAAACAACCTCCCACACATTGTTACTCAAGAAACTAACTTTTGGAGTACCAAACCTCAAACAACTTCAACTAAAGAAAGATATGAACATTATCAACACACTTCCAATTTTGCAAGACTTGAAACCACTTTGTGAAAAAATGTGGAGCAAAACCATTTCTCCAAGACACCTATGCAATGCATAGTTCACACACTAGTGAACACAACTTCCTCTACACAACGAAACACCAATTTTGGATATAACACCACTGAACACCTCAGATCAACATATCCAAACTACACAAGAAAATATTCAACCTAAAAGAAATGCAAAGCAAAACTAAAACGCTACTCTGCAACACAGAACACCACTGCAACACACTATTTCCTCTTTTTATTCAAATTTTCTCAAAAGCACTAGGAAACCAAGCACTAGAGACACATCCTCAACATATTCAATAATTCCTCATCACCACCAAGCTAGCTGTAACATAGCAACTCAACCATACATTCATAGGCAAAAGCTTATCAAAGTAACAATAGAGGTTGACACTAGTAGCTTACTAATGACAACATAATGCAACTAATCAAAGCATCATCAAAGACAACACCAACTTAATGCCAACTTCTCACATCCTTGCAACAATCTCCTTCTCATAGTGTTGACACCAATGACAACACATAAGCTTGTTGACATCAGTGACAACACCAACTATACATACTTGCAACACTATTATTGATAAAAATGAGGTTAATATGCAACTAAATAACTATCAAGTGTATACCTTTAGTATTGGTCATCACAAATGAGAGGGACAAAAATAATATCTCCATACTTTAGAGAATATTTTCCTAGATTACATGAACAAGGATGAAAAAACTAAAGAAGAGCTTAAGGATTAGGTTGGGGAGCTAATAGTATACATCAACTACCTTGTGGGACCTACAAATTGAATGCACCTACTCCTATGATCTTGAAAGCATTGGAAAGGGGAAAAAATAAATGAGATATTGGAGGGTGCCACCACAACTTGCAGAGACTAACTAGGGACACAAGGAAGAAGGTTGATCTATGAGGCCATTCCTTGTACATTTTTGGAAAGCCCTACAAGGTTCTCCATACCAATACCATTATCAAGGGTTTTGTTGGAGTATTTAGGAAGAATCTTACATAGAAATGAGTTGATGATTTGATAAAAATGAAGGGGCTGAACAAAGAAATTCAAATATATAATATAAATAAAAAGGAATAAGTTGAATATCTTTCCAATAAACCATCTAGTCCAAATGATATCCTTATAAATATAGTTAATATATAGATATCAATCAACCCTTACCCATCCAAAACATCAATGACTACAATCTCATATATTACTAGTAATTTCAAACTTATTGACATGTTAGCTTGACAAGTAAGTCTTAAATTAGATTTAACACCTATGGAAGATGAATAAGATAAATAAATCAAAATTAGAAATTTTCTATGACAAGAAAAAATCTTGCTAGAAAAAAATTAGAAGAGAAACTAAATTTTATTTAGAAATGGTTGGGAAAAAAGAGGAAATGGTAAGCTATGAGCCTAGTACGTGGCCAAAAATTGAATCATTTATAGTTTTAATCTAGGATTCTAGGTTATGGTGAAGGTATGAATCTAGACTACATACCAAGATAGGAAAACAACAAGAGCTGCAGTGCAGCGTAGTTCCTGCCTAGTGTTAGGAGGGCAGTTTTGGGAAATTGCAGATTGGAGGAGCTTGCAAGGCAGTTTTGAGAAAGTGGGCATTGTTTGAGAATTCAATAGATCAGATCTAACTCTTTGGTGAGCAGTGATAACTCTTTGTAGTAGGTATCTTAGCCTTTACACAACCCAAATATTGTAGAGTGGCTAGTTCAGATGGATGGACACTACAAACTGCAACATTTTTGTCATTCTGGATACGGTACCTGTAATAGTAAATACTTTTTTGTTAAATGTTGCTTCTTGCATAATAGGTCAGTTATGCATAGAAGTAGCCATACTTCAAATAGAAACAATGATTAGTGTGTTGAGTTAAAAAAGAAATCAAGGAAACAAAAGCAAGTTTTCATATCATTAAAAAGAAATATACCAGTCAACATTAATACAAAATATCACAAGACTAATAGAAGCCTACATATTGTTTTTTGTTGCTTGTAATTGAGAATCAACTCTAATTCTCAAATTTTGACTTAATGCAGCCAAATTTACACCATATTTGTATTTTTTAGGTAATAAAGAGAAAAGTATCGTTAAAGCAAGTAAAGTGTATCTGTTTCCTTAAATTCAGCAAGAATTTCAAGCAAACAAAAGAATTGATGTTGATACGTAAACTAACATAAAGTTTAAAAACTATGGTAGACGCTGGTACTACCATTCATAAAAAAAATGTTGTCTCTGAAAATAGGAGATCTCATCCAAACATCAAGAGTAGATGTGGATTAATTCAATACCCTTAGTTACATAAAATCTAATTGTACATGCATTACAGAGTGTAAATCACAACCATAGAGATCTATTGCATGATAGAAAGCTTGAACCTTGATATATCTTAAGTGCGAATAGTTATTTTACTGAAGGTAATGTATTACATCCTATTCAAGGATCATCAAATTCTAGGCATGGACAATATTGCACTATAATTCTAAGGATTTTTTTTATAGAGTGGAGAATTTTAAGGATAACTAAATAACCTGATGTAAACAGACAAAATTGATTATTGAAAATAGTGAGGATTTAAGAATATTTACAATGCAATTCTCAATACATATCTTGGTTCAATCAATCATGTTTACATGTTGAAAATTTGAAATACACCAAGCTTCATGGCATACAATTTGATAATAGACAAAAGGATGCAATGAGAAAAAATCTTTTAAAACCTTAATAATGGGATCACATGTATAGGGTCAAAAAAATGAGCCTCATCAAAAAGAAACATAAAAAATGCATAATTTCTAACCAGCATGTGTAACATGCAGAAGGAAAACATAAAGAATTGTAATTGCATGTTCTTGAATAAAATGAAATGCATGCTTCCATTTTCCAAATAAGAAGAAAATAGAAGATGTAGCATACAAGGCAAAGAGAAACAATTGTAAACACACATACAACATCATTTATAATACCTATTATGCACAAAAATGTATAAAAAATCCACCAAATGGTTACAGCCAACATGTGAACAAATGGAATCATAGTGACTATTTTAAAGCCCAGAAACAGGGAGCTAGAGGATAATTCATGCTAAGAATGAGGCAGATAAATTACTCAAATAGATACAAGAAATGTAAACTTAGTCCACAATTAACACCTAACATTTGTGGGGCAATATTAACCTGGGACAGTTCCCCTCAACCTTAGGTTTTCTTTTTGGCTCTGCATAGCTATGAAAATGTGTATGGAGTTCATTTTCATTGATTTGAGAATCCTCTTCAGTCAGTTGCAAGTTCACTTTTTGTTAATATTAATCTCAAGTTTCAGAGCAGTGAATTTCTATCTTCAAAATTAACAAATTTAATTTTTTTCTACATTTTTTTTGGTCACTAGCTTGATGATCCTAGTATTTGAAGTTTCCAATTCTCTAAAAATGCTTGAATCTACTTGGTACTCTAGAATTACATTGTAAATAGCAATAGCAAGTTGGTGCCATGGTAAGGCTGATATGCAAGCACATAGCTGTTGGCTGAGGAAAAAGCTGCTTAAAAGTTGCTTTCATTAGTACGATGAAAACTCTAGAGCAACAGTTGTATAATTCTTATAAAATGTTCAATGACTTGTTGCCCCTTGCTAGTGTGTTTACATGCATTTACAATTGCTATCTAGCTAAATACACCCATGACAAACATGGCATAGCAATGTCTTTCATAGGCTAGAAACTGAAGGAATTCACTAGAACAGAGTTCTAAGGGCATTAAGATAATTGCAGCAACCAAAGTAGCAAAACCTCAGACTGGATGATTTCAAAATATTGTACTTTTCATTTCAAGAAATTTCAAAGAATCCTGACAGAACATCATCATAATTTACACTGAGTAACAAAGAAACTTGGAACTATGACAATACATAATACCCCAGCAGAGCATATGTAGGCCCTGAAGCATTGCAGGAAATGATGGGCATCAAAGTTCTACAAAAAAATAACAACTCATCATACCAAACCTGCTAAATACATTGGATTTTCAAGAAATAAGAATAATTATATTAGAACTGTTGTTCACCAGAGTAGTTTGTTGGCACTCAAAAATACTACAAATAATCAGAATAGGTCAACAAAGGAAAATGGCCAAATGCAATAAAAAATACTTTAGAAGCAACTTCTCGTCTCTATCCATTTCCTGATTGTCAATCAAGACAAATCAATTTATTTTTGTCACTGATAGCTTTTAGTTAATAGTAGTATAAGAAATTGAGAAAATGAATAACAACCACAAAAAACTCTTTACATAGAGTTTTTTTTCTAGATTTCCCATAATATTCATGGACAGTGGAGATGTAAGATGTAAAAAAATAACTATTATTAAATTAGGAAAAAATCAATTAAATCTAAGATGTAGAAAAAATAGCTATTCAAATAAAACAACCACCCTTCCAAATCTCAACCATCCCAAACAAACCCACATTCTGACCTATCAAAACAACTCCCTAGCTAAAACTACAATTTCAAAACATATTCTTAATTCAACTGTTTTTCACATGGTTTGCAATCAATTCCATAAAAATCATCCCTAGTCCTTGAATTGAAGAATACCATAAAATGTGAAATTATACAACAACTATGTAGATATGATCCAAAGCAAACTAAGCTGGCCAATAAATAACCAAGACACACTACTAATGGGCTAGAGTGTGATAGAGGTGGATAAAAAGTTAAGATTGATATTTGATGCTTGCATAGCCATCTTATCTTGATCGCACTCTTAGATCTCCATAGAAATATGAATTCACAAACCTTGTAATTGGCATTCTAAAACTGACCTTGCTTCCTCCATGAACAGGATCTTGAGAAAATTATGATGTAGTTTATATCTACTCAAAAGAGCAAATGGAAATAACAAATCATAGATGGCCCTACAATCTGCAGTCTCATCTGTTATGCTTCAATAGCATGACTTAACCAAGAAATTGACTAATAAAGCAAAAGCAAAGATTAGTGCTACCATATTTTTTCTTACAACACACAAGTTATGTTGAAGAGCTTTTGGAGAAAAATTGTGTAGCAGATGAAAAAGTCTACTCCATAGTCTTTTTCCAAAAGCTTAACTTCACTAATATGGACTGTGAAAGCATAATGCTCCTAACATACAACTTATTTATTAGGAAGAGAAAAAATGCTCAGGATGTCCAAAATAACAAGCAATCTACATATAATTACAATCCTTTCAAATGGTTCAACTCAAATGTTCTCCATCTGACTATATGCCATAACAATCCTTACCTCTAGAACTACTAACAGAAACTTGCAAGCCAAGATGTAAAGCCGGAAACTCAGGTAACAGTACTACTGCTCTAAGTCATGTTGAGATTTAGATGATGTCTGTACCAAGAAAAATAAGAAACAGTAACTTATTATCATTATCATTCTGCTGAAAGAAAATCTAATACACAGGCACAACCAAAATTAATTTGCCTAAAACAAAAAGCTAGGTTGTAAATGCTAAGCATGTATTAAGACAACAAGAAGCTCTCAGAAAATAGAAATAGCAATTAATTCCTCAATAATCCTCCATTAAGTACAATTGCAACTAATTCCCATCAGTATAGATTTCCAATGCAAAATAGAAAGTACAAAAAAATATTTTAGTGAAGTAAACTATATATCAATCTACCTGATAATGCAAAGTTGTTCCTCACTCTGAATGTCCTCAACCTAAAAGTTGGTCTGATCCCTGTGTGAATTGCTACTGAGACTGTGGTGTAACGATGAACCATTGATGTAGTGGAACAGGTGAAGCCGCTGTTGAAAAGTAAAATAAAGCACTCAAACTTTCCATGTTTGAAGAAACTGCAAGATAGAAAATAACTCGGGGAAACTCACACAGTAAGAAGCACAATATGTATTACTAATTCTACCTACTAAAGGAAATGGTCCATGAATTGCTGCCACAAGACTAGCTATTGAAGATGCAAATTGTAGAATGTTAGGCCCTAGTACTCCATAACCTTGTAGAGTAGGATAGCTAGGTCCAATATGGAATGGTTGGCCAATGTGTACATAAGGATATACTACTGGATTTATGGTCCCATATCATCTCATTATCCACTTCCATATTTACATGACTGCCACCCTGTTTACTACCTCAAATATATTTTCATAATTTTTAGTTGCTTCTAGTTTTGTTTATTATGAAGAGAACACCCTATTTTGGGCACTGCCATTTTTCTCATCTAGAACATCCTGTTTGTTTATATAAACTATTTGTATTAGATTTAATAATTAACTAATTAATCAATTTCTACAACAATTTATAGGTGTCCTTTGTTTTGCTCTGTTTCTGTATCAATTTATGTTATGTTCTATTTATCAATCAAGTTTTGTGCCGATCTACTATGCCCTGTTTTGTGCTTTGAAAAAACCAACATTTTGTATCAGAGTTCAAAACCTCATTTGTTGTGTAGGCATGTAGTTTGTCTGGCAGGAGAAAAAAGTTTAATAGTGCTAACAGGTGGTTTTGTGGTTTGCGGTTTTCCTATCAGCACTAGCAAAGAGTTGAATTTAGCAGTTGAAACTCAGAATTTGTGAAAAGCAGAATACTTTGTGTTTAGATCATTGTGTTTTCAACATAAGAAAGAGCTATGAGTTTGTTTGAAGATCAACTAAGATAATTCATGCACTGAGAATGGAGTTACTCTACTCTCTAGTATCAAGCTATGGCTAAAAGCAATAGTAGTTTGAACCTATCTCTTGCTAATATTACAATGGAAAAAAACAAACACCAAGAAAGATTGAAAGAAGATAACATTCTCAAGGCACAAATGATAGAATTAGAAATATATGAAAATTAGATCACATGAATGGCATGTCATCAAATAAGCAATCCACTTTCCAATAGATGCCAAGGAAGGAGACGAAAAGGTAATGCTATACAAAGAAAATAAGTACAATGAGCACCCTGTAATATTCTAGTGCAAGAAAATGACCATTTGAAGTAAACTAGAAGAGGCTAAGACATGAACACTAGTAGTAAAAGAACCGTTGGAAAGCGGAAGGAGTTGTTTAAGAAGTGAGATTCAAATAATAGAACAAAGTGAATGATACGATAAACTATCAAATATAATAATCAATCTTGCTAAATTTGTTTGATTAGTTCCCAGTAATTGATTTTTTTTCTACTTCCTTGTTAGCAAGAGTGTCTACTAGGAAATTTGCTACACAATTTCTTCCATATGCAAACCAATGACTGCTAAGTTACACTGCCTTATAGGTTTTAAATGCTTGTCGCTTGAATGGCTACCAAGGGTTTTGTTTCTTTGGGTAAATTTATAGAACTCAAATATTTCGGTGGCATGTTAGTGTTTAATGGCAAGTGAAAATTTTGTGCAGAGCCTGGGATGCTGGATTTTGAGGTGGATGATGGAATTTCAGACACAATATTGGATGGCATTGATCTTGGAACCCTTCATGCCAGAGTTGAGGAGATGGAATCTATAGGTAGATCTGTTTGGCCTTGCATTTTTTCCATAATTCGATAGGTCCCAACATGATTTTAAATTATGACTTATCCATACAAAATTGTGGTGGCATACTTCTTGCTGGTGCAAATGGGTGCAATTCTACTTATTCAGATATATCTGTTTGCCTCTCCCACGGCTAGCAGATGATAATTATTGGACTGGAATTTGTAAATTTTGTAGATGCAGTTTTGTGTACAATATTGGTGCAATGCACACATCATAATGTTTTTGGCATAAATGAGTTATAAAAACCAAAATCTTTATTTTTGTCAATAGTATATTACTTATGTAATCTTTAGTTT
>VDFB02271358.1:585930631-585977323 GCA_007258455.2 Sequoia sempervirens | reverse complement strand
CATCACCCCTTTCTTCATAGGTTCGTAGCTAAGTCCCAAGGCTTCGGCTATTAGTTTTGGCATAACCGTGGTACTAGCGCCAGAATCAATCATAGCGTTGTGTAATAGTTTCTCCCCTATAATGAGAGTCAAGAAGAAGGGTTGAGGTTTTGGCCTACCTCCGACGTCTGCATGGGATTCCATCGCTTTGTTTGCGACAACCTTAGTTGGTGGCATTTGATAAACCGCCTCGGTACTGGCCAAGGGCTCGGTTAGTGCTGGGTCCATCTGTTGCTGAAGCGCTTTTTGGAGTATGGTCTTCTGCTCCGGAATAGCTAGAATGTCCCATAAAGACATATTAGCAGGTGATTTCTTCAACTGCTCCACCACGTTAAGAGGTGAGGAGCTCAGAGATTTCTGCTTCTTGGCTTTTGTTATAATAATTTCCTTCCGCCGTTGAGGAGACGAGGATTTGGTCGGCCCACCAGGAATTTGATCTGAAACGTCTTTGCATTGCGGACTGTCCGAAAGTGAAACCACGGCCTCACCGGTGAATCTTCTCTTGGAGCGTGTATTATAGTCAGACTTTACCCGCGGCGTTTCGGCAGTGGACGTGTCATTTGCAAACACCATTTCCTCGTCTTCCATCCATGAGAAGAGTGCATGATCAGGAACAATAACGGACTCTTGCTCCAAGGACATTCCTTGTATTTGCGCGGTAAGGACCACATTCTGCATTGCCGGGGCATATCTGTATTCTTCGTTCTCAGTCGCAATACCTTGACTATGTTGCTCTGCTATCCTTTGTTGTAAGTTGCCACGCGGACAATTTCGGGGCATATGCGCATCGTTGCAAGGGAAGCACCATGTATTGATGTCATCAATAAGATTGTTTTGTCCCGCAGTTAATTCTCTGCTAGAGCTTGGCGACGCTCCTGCCAGTGGCGTAGGCACCGGAACTATTTGGTTCATAGCCGCCGTTGGTGGGTTAGTGCAATGCGCATTTTGATATTGATTCTGCTGATAGGTAGGCCGCCCACCTTGATAGTTCTGATACGCAGGCCGCAGAGGCATTGCTTGATTCCGCTTGAGTGTTGTTATATCATTCGCCATAGTCCGTAGCATCTCCTTGAGGTCGCCCATCTCATTCTTCGGAGAACTCGATGTAGAGGCCAAGTTTTCAGGAGTGGCTGTATATGAGTACGCTGACTGGGGAGTCGCTGGCGCACTGGTCGACGCCACCTCTTGTGCTACGTTTGATATCTCAGGAAATATCGGCATAACAGGTCGAGGAGGCAATTTTCCGCAGTCTATCAAGTGATTTTCTACTTTGATAGCGGTGGCATATGCATCTGGTAAAGTGGCTCCTCCCAGAGACTTGATCATCATAGAAATGTCGGGATTGATGGACTTCAGATAGAACATGAACGCAAAATCTGGGGTCGGGCGGATGGTCACAGGAATCCTCCGCCAACTTGAGTGAAATCGGGCATTGAAGTCCGTCAGAGCCTCCTGGGGTGCTCGTTTGATGACGGATAATTGATAATATAGCGAAGAACGATCTCCGTCATTTGAAAACCTTTCATAGAATGGATCTCCGAGGTCATCCCAAGTGCGAATGGTATTAGGAGTCAGTGTTCGGTACCACTCCAGAGCTTTGCCTTTGAAGGACGCAACAAGGAGCCTTAGGGCTACATTCTGTGTTGTGATACCATGTACCAGGCATACATCCGCTACATCCTGCAAATGCTCTGCTAGCATTTTTGTGTTATCTCCGGTGAATTTGGGAAGAGATTTCGTACAAACTGAATGGAGAATTCCCAACAGTTGTGCTACCTGTGAGCGTCAGGGACTCCTGTATCCCATGCTACATACCTTCGCTCACTACCGGCTAAATATGGTGAGAGGAAAGGGGTGGTGGGAATGGAATCCAAGCATTAACCGGGATTTTATGGCCCGATCATTCCGAACGGGAGGCAATTAGTAAACTCGGGTTATTTGGCAGCTTTAGGATCTAGTTACGGTGCCGATGGCTCATACAATTCCTTTAGAAGACGCATTTCATTAGTTTGTCCCACCGGCCGCAAGTTTAAAAGGACAAACTATTGACGCCTAAAATTTGACGAGGTAACAGCAGTTTTATGGAAACTCGCCTTCAAGGGGACCTTTGCGCCAAACTGAGTGACCTCCAGATTTTAAAGAATCCGGCTTCTTCTATATAATGGTTTTGGAAAGGGAAAAGGGAGCAGATATAATAAAAAAACACTAATCTAAGGCGATGCGCCAAAGCTTTCTGATAGGCACGATAAATCATAGACTCAAGGGCCTGAATGTTATTGATATGTTCCAAAACACCGGAAGTTCAAAGCAATAGCATAAACAGTTCATTCAATTGACATAAAACAGTATCACATACATTTTTACTGCTAAGAAGAGTCATTAAGACATGATTTAGACCAGCAAGTTTGCATTCAATATATAGAAGTCTCCTTAAATGAAATGCTTAAGACAATAAAAAGCACAGTTCACAGTTCAATCAAGACATAAAAAGCAGAAAGGCCGAACAATAGGCACAGTCTGAAAGTATCTTGCAAATAAACATGCAAAAGAGGCCTGGCGTCTCTTGCTAAAACCAGTATTCTTCCTGTCAAAAATCTTGGACCATTGTCCCTCAACAGAGGGAGTATATATAGCCGGAGAGCAAAATCCCACCGCCTGGAGAGTTGTAACAGAAAGATTCCACAATCTCCCGTAATGATGCCCGAATAAGAATATTCCCAATGCTGTTATGAGAGCAGCCAATCTGGGTACAACATCCACTTGGTCAGTTACAGGCGTGCCCTTTGAAATGATGGCAGTGGTTCCAACCAGGCTTCGAAACGACGAGTGTCGTCCACCGCCTTAGAGAACCATGGCGAGCAGCAGTCAATGACACCATCCCGCTCGGCCATCTCACAGCTTGCTTTGATAATCGATGTAAGGCACGTGGCAGCAAACCGCGGACCGAATGAAAACTCCTCCTCCATCGACCGGGGGCTTGCGGAGAAGTGACACGTGTTCAGGGGACGAAGGCTACTTTGAAAACGGGGAAAGGCCGCATGAACCGGGTGGCGAAAGACGCGTGGCCGCATTTCGCAACCCGTGGTGCTCTCGTCCCTGCTATTGTTTTAAAAACAGCGAACTGCTGACACGTGAGCAAGGGTGGGCCCCGCCAGGAAATAAAGAAGGCCAATAGAAATCTTTCGCAGCCCGCCGCAACATACTCTACTCTTGCTAGGGAAAGATTGCGCTACACCGCCACGTACAAAGATGTGGGCCCCGTTTCGCAACCCGTGGGAAACATAAAGCAACATAAAATGAAGAACCCCGCAGGTGAGACACGTGGGCGCCCAGCGCAGCCTTTCAGGAGCCGAATGGGGAGCCGCTTGCCGAAGTTGCGAAGCAAGGAATGCACAACGGGGGAGATCAAAACCTGCCGGGAAGCCGAAAAAGACACGGAGACGCGCAGGCCAACGCACGAATATATGCAAAAAAGGGAACCCGAAGGGAGCTGCTTGGAATATTATTTCAACAGATCTTTTACCCAACATGGATCAAAAGTGGGTATTCTTTTTATCACCCCTCAAGGAAATTACATCCCAAAGTCATACATGCTATCATTTTCATGTAATAATAATATAGTTGAGTATGAAGCCCTGATAACAAACCTAAGGATAGCAGTTTAGTGGCAAATACAAGAGTTAAAAGTCTATGGACACTCACAACTGGCTATCAACCAAGTCAATGATGACTACCAAACCAAGGATGATAAATTCACTCCTTACAAGAAGATGGTGGAGAGTCTCAAGGACCTTTTCATTGATATAACTTTTGAGAAGATTCCTTTCATGAACAATCGAGCAACAAATGCCATGGTGACAATTGGATCATTATTAGACATGCTGTTCAATGTACTCCAATGTGAATTCTTGGTAGGAAAACTTCTCGTACAAACATTTGAAATCCTTGAATTCAAATTTGCATGCGTCATTGCTGGTCTTGGTTCCCCATGGTATCATGAGATATTCACCTACCTTAGCAGAGGAACCCTCCCATCCGAGATCACCTCCAACCTTACGAAGACCTTTGTTAAAAAGGCATCCCGATTCATGATCCTAGGTGATACCTTATCTCGCTGAAGCATCCAAAGGACATTACTGCAATGTCTCAACCAAGAGGAAGCCTTGATTTCCTTAACAAAAGTACACAATGGCACATGTGGTTCCCATTATAGTGGTATGGATTTAGCTAAGAAAATTTTGAGGACAGGGTACTATTGGCCAACCAGGGAAATAAAATCCCATCAGTATGTGTAGAAGTGTGTCTAATGTCAATAGGATGGAGATCTTATTCATGCCCCAACTTAGGAGTTACAATTGATGGTCACGCCTTGGCCTTTCTTGCAATGGGGGCTTGACCTCAAATAAAATATTACCCCCACCTCATCTAATGACCACAAGTTTATCAGAACGACCATTGAGTACTTTACCAAGGGGGTGGAAGCCATTCTTATGACCTACATAATAGGGAAGAAAATTTCCAAATTTATCCTAAATTACATTATCTATTGTTGCGGTGTTCCACAAGCCCTTATCTTAGACAAAAGAAAACCCTTCAAGAATTAGGATGTGAAAGAACTATGTCAAAGATGTGATAAAAGAACACCCTTCAAGAATCAGGATGTGAAAGAACTATGTCAAAGATTTAACATCCAACATCGATTCTCTACCCCATATTTTCCCCAGGGAAATGGTTAAGCTAAGGCTACCAACAAGACCATTATGAAAATCCTAAAGAAAATGGTTGATGAAGTTGGCCATGACTGACATCTACAATTAGATCCTACCCTCTGGGCCTATCGAACCAATATCCGCACACTTATAGGTGCAACCCTATTCTCCTTGATCTACAGATCAAAAGCCATCTTACCTATTGAGGTTGAGCTTCCATCACTGTGAGTGTCACTACAAAATCTGATCACTGATGAAGAATATAGAGTATCTTATCTCAATGAGCTATAATTCTTGGATGAGCATCATCTTGACACCCTTAGTCACTTGCAAGTATGCCAAAACTGACTAAAATGAAGCTACAATAAGAAGATCAAGAGTTAGTCTTTCCAAGTAGGGGATCTTGTTCTCAAGCAAAATTAGAAAAATCTTCTAGAACTGGACAGTAAAGGAAAGTTTGAGCCTAATTGGTTAGGTCCCTTTGTTGTCATGACAAGCTATGGATCAAGAGCATATCAATTATCAACACTTGAAGGTGAACCCTTGTACGAACCAACCAATAGTTTGCATCTTAAAAAAATTTATGCCTAGGCTTGAAGGGTATGCATAAGAGTGAATTTGCACCCTTCATGCAAATTCCCTATTTTCCTTTATCGACCTTAGAAAACCAAGTTTAGAGGCTTAGTTACACATAAGCCCACTCCTTGCATCCCACTTGGCACCTATTTTGAGCATTGGTGGAGGCATTTATGTTGAGGACACTCGCGCAGTGCGTGGACATCTGCGTGAAACACTTACATCCCTGACAGATTCCTACAGTTGAATCTGCAGAGGTGTTACACTTCTCATTGGGAGTCAAGTTGCAATGCCCTCTTTGGCCAACCAACCTAAATATGGTTGTTTTCTTCACTCTCTCCTTCAAATTCACTCCTTCAACAAGCATTTCATCCTCTAATAATTCAGTTGAACTTCCTCACTTCATTCACAAGATCACTTTCATACTCTTGCACTCACTCCAAGAATTTCAAGCACTCCATTGTAACAACTTCACTCCATTACTTCGATAGGGAAAGTTGGGGACAACACCATTGCAATAGAGGCTCCAGTACTCTCATTTCCTCCCCCAAGTAGCCTTGAGTGATCTTGGTGGAGGTGGTAACCTTCCCTTTCCTCTCCTTTATCACTTGGTTGAGTAAGCACACTTATCGTTTTGTAGTGTTTTTGGTTTTCTCTTTTATAGTACTTCCTTTATCATACTCACTTTCTTGGTTGTCCGTGGAGGTGGAAACACCTAAACTGGGGTTTGACTGAGGTAGGCCTCTATACAACCACCCAAAAATTTCCTCCTCTTTGTGTGTAGGTTAACGTGTTCTGAAGGAGCTAATTGGCAAACGAGTTTCTTTGTGAGATCCTTCTTGCCACCCTAACTCTTGCATTTTTACTTTACCACATTAGAGAGTATTTTGTTTACTTAATCATGTTATTTTGGCCCTTTAGAAGTAGTTAGATGGGTCGTTAGCTTGTTTTCTTAGGGTTGACCTTATCTCTTTAGTTGTCTAGCCGTATAGACACCAACACACTTTAGAGACACAACGCGCCGCACTATCGTCCAAGGATCGTGCTTTCGTCCTCAGACAAAGAGCTTTATGAGGCGTAGTGTTGAACTTGAAAACCAGCTTTCCTAGACCCATTTTGTATTTCAGGTCTATAGAGTGATTGAAGGACCTTATAGTCCTCACCATTCTCATCTCACATATCCTAACACCTTGTTAAGTTGAGGTATGTTAGGGCAGCTTTCCACATCTTGGCCCTTTGTGACCTAGGGAATTGCACATGGTGGTGCCCCTTTTACATTTTTGGTGAACTTGACGTGAACCATTTTGGTTCCATTTCATGATACTGACAATTCCTTTCCTTGTAATCTAGGAGTGTTGTAGGTGTGAGTGTTGTAAGGCTGTCTCCTTACAACCCAATCTGCAACCCCTAGTTTGCATAGTTGGAAGGTTCTGAAGGTGTTGCATAATGAAACCTTAATTGGGTCACTGTCTTATCCTTTAACCTTTAGGGACTCTATGGAAGTATCATCTAGTGTGTGTAATGGCTTCCTTCCTGCATCAACCTATCCCCTTTGTGTAGCTTGTGGACAGTGGTACTGGTATAACCTTTACATCACAAGACTTGCTGATGGGTTTTAACAAGGAACTATCTCCTCTCTATATTCCCACGCAAATTAGTGGAACCATCATAGAAATTGTTCTCATTGATCCGATGTCACAAGTAAGCATAATAACCAGGAAGATTATGCTGATTAACTTCTTACATAAAGATGGGTATGATGCACCTATAAGCACCATCTACATGCACGATGAGGTTTCCTTTCCCCCTTTGGGTAGTATTGTCTCGTGGTCTCGGTTGGACCTAAATCTATGAAACTCATGTTTGGCATTATCCCTGGGTCTGAAATCTTTAGAGTAAAGTTGGGTATCCCTTGGTTGGTGGTGACGAATGCGGTACCCTCAGTTGTGCATAAATGTTTAAAATTTATTCACGGGGGTTCCATACACATAATCCACGACACCGGTTATAAACCACCAGTTGCTTGTGGTAGCTACTTCTAAGGCCAAAAGTTAGATACCCTCCCTCACCTTATGTTGTTTCACATAGGGCTTGCTCAAAGGCTGACAACGATGCCACTAAGGTATGAAGGAAGGAAGAAGAGAAGTAGTCCCATGATCCTCCCTCTTCCTCTTCCACTGGTCAGTCTAACACTTCTTCTTGCTTTGTTGTGGTACCATTAGATTTTTCTCCTTGTTTGCAAGAGAATCCTATGGTGCCCGCTTGGAAAAAGCCTAAGCGCCCTACATTCGAACTTCCTATTTTGCCGACGGAGCCTAGACCCATTTGGTATAATAGGAAGAAGGTCTCCCAAGGAGAGTCCTCTTTATCTTGACCTTTGCGGCCTCCTACCGCTCCTGCTCCCAAAGTGGTGAATGGGAAGAGACTCATTGCCAAGGCTCTTGAGTTGAATCCCCCTGTTGCTTCTCAACCTATTCCTCTTGCTCTCGTTTAGGAATTCATTCCTCCACCATAAATAGCTGTAGTGGACATCCCCATGGTTGAGTAGGAGCCTTCTGTTCCTTTGTAGCCTCTAGCCTCCAACTCAATGAGTCATAGAAACCTCCTTGCATGTGAGCACAAGCATCAGGGAAAGGATCTCTTGGTTGAGCAAGCCGCCTCACAAAGGAAGGAGGGAGAAATGACCGCCCCTACTTCAGGGCCTCCTACAGTGTCTTCCTCTCCTCTTCCTTCCGCCTCTCTTTAGTATAGTTTCACATTTCTCCTAGCTTCCATTATGAGTATGAATATGCATAACCCAAAGGGGTTATAGGTTTTCATCACTCCGTCAGTGGATCCACCTTTGTTGATGTTTGTTCTGAATATCCTGGCTTTCTTGAAACCCATGGATATGATTAATAACTCAGTTGTATCCACTACGGTTCTTTCCTCCTCTTCGTCTGCACCTTTATCCTTGTCTGTGGGGAGTTCATCTCCTCCAATGAAGAAAAAGGTGGAGTGTGGTCCTTCAAGCAACAAAGGATGTAAGAGGAGCCCACCTTCTGTGCAAGGTGGCCCTGCATTGACTTGTTATGTCCTAGTGACAGAACTAGTCCTAGCTTCCCCTGAAATTGTCACCGCTCTCGAGTCATTTATCGAGCCTAGCAGTGAATCTCAGGTGCAACCTGCCCCATCCACTAAAGTTAGACACAACGCTCTTGTAGGATGCATGTTTAACTCTGTGGATGAAGTTCTGACCTTGTTAGCAATCTTCACGAAGTCGCTGACCTTAGCTCCATAAGAGATCGGTGAAGAAGACCTTGCAAGACCTTCTTCCTTGGCCCTTGTTGTGGGAGGGCTGAACGTTCCTCCTCTTAACATTCCATCATTGCAGGATCGTCCTCCTTCCCCCTATGACGACCTAGAGTGGGAAGCGGATGACCTCTTGGTCAATCAGTGTTAGGAGGAGGCCTCTTCTTGATCTTTTGTGTGTGTCTATTTTGTGATGTGTTCCCCCGTGATCACGCTATGTGTGCCTGGACGACCCTTGTCACCCTTGTTGGTGCTTGGATACAGGTGTGTCTTTTGTGTTGTAAACATTCTTCTATTTGTATCATTATTCTTCCATGTTTGTCCTTGATTTTTGATAAATTAGGGATGATGCAAAGTGTTGGGGGCATTTAGGCTTCCCTTCCATGTTGACCCAATTTTTTAATTTTACTTTGTTTCCATGCATTCTTCCTAATTTGGTTGGGGATTGATGATATTTCACCTTACACCGTGGTTACCTATTATGAGCTTGGATAGATCTGACCCCACTAAACCAAATCCCCCTATTCCCTTTGTTTGTGTTATTTTCTCTCTTTTTCTTTCTCTTTATCTTTTTCTCTTCTTTGCTTGAGTTGTCCCTCTCATGTGTGACAACGCCTCCGTTTAGCATTTTGATCTTCAAAAAATTTATTTGTTGCTAATGAATCTTTTCTTGAAGACCCTCACAAACTTTTCTTTAGAATCGCATTCTCAACTTGGAACCCTAACGAAACATGTTTCCTTCATCATGGGTTTGTAAAGAAAGGACTTGGAAACCTTCCTCCAAAGTGAGAACAACTTTAACCTTTCCCTCGCGTGGGGGAATATTCTTCCTTTCAAATTCCTTGATGATGGATCGATTTGAGAAAGAAAACATCCACTTTCAAATTGTGCATCCCTTGAGTGGACCCCCTTTCTTCATGACGGGTTCCCAAGGGACCCCCTTTGAAAGATCTTATCTTGAGTGAAATCATTTGCGTCTAGCTTGGGGGTATCTTGAATAGACCTTGCTTTTCAAATAGTGTGTCCCTTGAGTGGATACCTCTTCTTTTGAAGGGTTCCCAAGGGACCCCTTTGAAAGACTTCCAAATTATTGACAGTCTGCGTGACTGTCCACTTGGTTGCCTATGTGGCCTCTTCCTGACTTTGTAGAGTTTGCTTTCTTGGGTTTCATCCATGTGAGAGATCTTGGGGGGATACTTTCCTATAGGCTTGAGAGCCTATAGGGTGATTCCTTTGGGTTTCCTCCATGCTAGATTTCTTGGGGCACACCTTCCTTGAAGGTTTGCAGGCTTGTAAAGTGTTTGCTTCATGGGGCTTCCTTCATGTGAGAGATCTTGGGGGTTGCCTCGTTGCAGGTCTACGGGCCTATAAGATGCTTTCTTTCTTCAACTTCATAGTTCTAAGAAGCTATGAAGTCCTTCACTTGCCTTGCACCTTCAAGTTTGCTAGATCATGCTCTGCTTCCTCAATGGTTTAGGTATACATTTCTAACCTTACTCCTTCCTTGATCTATTTTACTGAGCACTCATCAGTACTTGTGCTTGATAAAGTGGGGGAAAAATGTATAAGAGTGAATTTGCACCCTTTATGAAAATTCTCTTTTTTCCACCCTAGGAAACCAAGTTCAAAGGCTTAATTACACATAATCCCCACTTTTTTCCACCTTAGGAAACCAAGTTAAAAGGCTTAATTACACATAAACTCATTGCTTGCATCCCACTTGGCACCTATTTTGAGTGTCAATGGAGGAATTCTGTAGGGGACACCCGTGTGACACATAGACGTCCGCGCGGTCCACTTACATCCCCGATAGATTCCTACAGTTGAACCTGCAGAGGCATTACACTTCTAATTGGGAGTCAAGTTGTAACACCCTCTTCAACTGACCAACCTGAATATGGCCATTTTCTTCAGTCTCTCCTTCAAATTCACTCCTTCAACAAGCATTTCATCCTCTAAGCATTTAGTTGAACTTCCCCACTTCATTCACAAGCTCACTTTCATACTCTTGCACTCACTCCAAGCATTTTAAGCACTCCATTGCAGCAACAACTTTACTCCATCACTTTGATAGGGCAAGTTGGGGACAACACCATTGTAGTAGAGGCTCGAGTACTCTCATTTTCTCCCTCAAATAGCCTTGAGTGATCTTGGTGGAGGTGGTAAGATTCCCTTTCCTCTCCTCTATCACTTGGTTGAGTAAGCACACTTATTGTTTTGTAGTGTTTTTGGTGTTCTCTTTTGTAGTACTTTCTTTATCATACTGACTTTCTTGGTTGTCTATGGAGGTGGAAACACCTAAACGGGGGTCTGACTAAGGTAGGCCCCTATACAACCATCCAACATTTTCCTTCTCTTTGTGTGTAGGTGAACGTGTTCTTAAGGAGCTAACTGACAAATGAGTTTCTTTGTGAGAGCCTTCTTGGCACCCTAACTCTTACATTTTTACTGTACCATATTAGAGAGTATTTTATTTACTTAATCACATTATTTTGGCCCTTTAGAAGTAGTTAGCTAGGTAATTAGCTTGTTTTCTTAGGTTTGAACTTGTCTCTTTAGTTGTCTGGTCATACAGACACCAACACACTTTATAGACGCCACTGCACCACGCTATCGTCCAAGGACTATGCTTTCATCCTCAAATAGAGAGATTTTTGAAGCGTAGTGTTGAACCTAAAAATTGGCTCACCTAGCCCCATTTTGTATTTCAGGTATTTAGAGTGATTGAAGGACCTTATAGTCCTCATCATTCTTGTCTTGCATATCCTAACACCCCATTAAGCTAAGGTAAGTTAGGGAAACCTTCTGCATCTTATCCATCCATGACTTGGGGCCTTGCACATGGTGGTCCCCCTCTCTTACAGGGTGTAAATCCAAAAATACAAAAAAAAAAATCCAAAAAAATGAGAAAAAGGATTGAAAATAGTAAAGAAAAAATAATTGTCCTCTAGTGAAAACCACTTCGGTGGCGCTTTGGGAAAGTACCTTGGTGAAAATTTGGAAAATAGACACCTTGCATAAATAAAGCACCTCCATCTATCTATGGCTCTTTATCCTATCATTCTTTGCATCACTATCCATCCATTGCATCCTTCATCCTATTTATTCCATCACCAATCTGCATCAGTATTATGGATTGATATTGTGAAGTATCATATCTCCTTTAGTACTACTTGACATATTCCAAAGGTTAGCTTGTCATGCCTATACTGAGGTAGTCTATTTCATCACACTGGTGGAAATTCATTATGGATTGGATTGGGTTCTTGTATATCTTAAGGTTATTTGAAATCTCATTGAAAATCCCAAAAACATTCATAAAATCTCATTAAAAAATCCAAAAACATTCAAAAAGTGTAAATTCAAAATCCAAAACACATCAAAATCCTTAAAAAGGTCAAAACATCAAAAAAGTAAAAAAAAATATGGTTGTTGAACTATGTGGTATCTACGTGCATATCAAAGGCAAGGCTCATCTTTGATGAGCCCTCAATGTTGGAAAAATGAAGAAGATTGACTATCTCTATAGTTTTGTGTTGTCATTGATGTCACCATGTTGTGATTGCAAGGTCAAGTCAGTGCTTGATTCGGTATTTTGGTTTGGTATCTGAACTGGTATTCGAGCTACACTCCCTGGTATTCTAGTCCACATTTCCCAGTAGTTATTTGTTGATGCTTGCAGTTTTGAGAATTTGTTTATGGTTTTCAAAGGCATACATTATTAGAATATCATGTGCTTTAGTGCTCATACATAATGTTTTTTTTAATTTTTGCATAGAAGTCTATTCCTGGCAGACTTCGTGGGGTATTTATGATATGGTGAATTAATTTTTCTATGCAGATATATGTGCCACCTATTTTAGGTCCTTGCTGACATAATGTAGCATGTTGGAAGTTTGAATTATCTTCTTGAAACATTTTATGAATAATTGAAGCCAACAGTTGGTAATTTTGATAAATATGAAATGCATCTAATTAGGTTGACCTAATTGATACCTATGGGAAATATCAGGTATATAAATGAATGTGTTGGATAGTTTTAAGATGAGAAGTGAGATAGAGGTAGACGAATAGAAGTGTGTATATGCAAAATTAATAGAGCAGTTGGTAGTGAGTGAAAAGGATGAAGTGTGCTGAATCAGTCTATTAAGCATCATCAAAAATACATCAACACTTGTTAGGTGCACTATTCTCATTTCAATTTGGATGCAAAGCCCAATTTTGTTTTGTCAATCTTTTTGTAGGCAGTGAGCCTCTCTTGTAAGCAGTGAGCTTTTGTACTTGGACAGTGAGTCCTCTTTTGGGCACTAAGCCTTTGTATTCAATTTATAATATTTTATATTGTGAATTAACCCTCACCATGGTTTTTCCCTTATTGAGTTTTCCATGTAAAAAATCTAGTGTTTTCTATGTTGAATTACTTTCTTTTATCTCTATTTTATGTTCACACTTAATAATAGATAATGTGGTTATGAAATTGATATGTGTTGAAGTTTTTAAGTTTGAATTCTGGGACAACTGATTCACCCCCTCTCTTAGTTGTCTTGCATATTTTTAACAATTGGTATCAAAGCATTGGTCCCTTGGTGTAGAGATTAACCACTTAAGGAATATATTGATGGCTAATCAGATGGATGATAAAGAATAATTCCAAACTGCACTTAAGGATCTTGGCAGAGTTGAAACTGAAAACATAGATCTGAAGGAGAATTTGGATGAAGCAAATGAATGTGTCTAGAAGCTAAAAGAACAATTAAATAAATTCAAGGAAAGACACAGAGAAGTGAGTGAGCAGTTGAGATAAGAGATATTTGGATTGAAAGTAACAGTAGAAGAGAAGAAGAGAATTGAAGAATTTCTTAATACAATGGTGCAAAACAAAATTGATGAATGCTCTAAACTTGAATAGGAGGTGGTAAACTTGAGGATTGAACTGGAAAAGGAAAATCTATGTGAACATAATTTCAAATCAAGTTATGATAAGCTTGGAGAATTGATTGCTGGACATAAATCAAATAAAGACAAAGCTAGTTTAGGAAATGATGCAGGTGAAAGTTCTAAGGACAATCAAAGAATTCAGGAAAAAGGAAAGCAGAAGAGAAATTCAATAAATTTTACAAGGAAACCACCTGTGAGACAACCTAATGCACAAAGGTAACCCTCTTTTAATGTTATTTGTTTCTTTTGTAATAAATATGGTCATAAAGCAATAGAATACAGAAGCAAGAATAATCAATTTTTTGGTCCCTTCACTAGACAATGCTTTGAATGTAAGAAGGTTGGACATAAGACTACCGAATGATTTGAATAAGAAGGTTGGACATAAGACTATCGAATGTAGATCACATGTGAGAATGATAAGTTGGGTAATGAGGAATAGATTTAATGAAGGAAGAATGAATCATTTCTTTAATGGCTCTTGTTACACTTGTAATAAATTTGGACATAGAGCAAATCAATGTAGATTGAGAGGAAATGGAAATCAAAGTAATCAAAAAAATGTCCTATGTTATCATTGTAATAAACCAAGAGATGTTTCAAAAGTTTGCAGAAGTAAGAGAGGAAAGAAGTCTGCTCCGGTTGAGAAGAATGATCCGTTAAAGAAGGTCAAAAAAGAAGAAATGAAGCAAGAGATGAATAAGATATGGAAGAAGAAAGAGGAAGAAAAACCTGAAGCTATTGATGCATATGTGCCCTCATCTGATATAGATGAATCCTTTGGGAATTAGATCTAGCATGATCTTAGGGGGAGCATTATCAAAAGATTACAAAAACCCCTTGGATAAATGGCATGTCATAGGCTAGCATAAGGATTAGACATGAAGGATGAAGAATCAGAGGTTGTGGAAAAGGAACTAGAAGAAAACATGCTGTCATGATGTTTTGTGGACCAAATTAGGGTTTTTTGTGCCGAGAAGAATGTTTTTAGCAACTTTTTGATATTTGTTGCATTTAATGTATTTAGGATAAATCTGATGGAGCTTAAGTTGAAGCTTGTGAATCTTTATAGTTAATTGTGCATTTGGAAGACTCAAAAGGTGCCCTGGAGTGATCTTGAAGCAAGCGTGACACAATTCTAAAGGGATTCAGAAGAAATTGAATTAGGTAATCTAGAATTTGTTTTTCTATTTCCAAAAAGGGGAAGAAGAAAAAAGAAGTTTTTATTAATGAATTAAAGAAAGCATAGAGATGGATATAAAATCGAGTGATGCCATCCCTCTAAAACTAAAATAAGTTGAGTTAGAAGAATTTTATCATAGGAAGATGAAAGAAATGGAACTAGGACACAACAAAAAGGAATTATAGATAATCAAAACCCTAGGTATGGATTTGTGGAGTCAATTTCTGTGGGTTGTCAAAAAGGAGTTTATTTTGTTCTTATTGAATCATTTCAAGAATGAAAGTATTGTATTGGACAAACCCTACTTGGTTACAAAGGAAGCAATCGAGGCGATTACTGGTTTATGTAGTATTGGGGATCTTCTTGGAAAGAAAACTATAAAGTACAAATATATGGAGGAATTGACTTGCATTAGTAAAGACCCATAGGCTCTATTGATAAACACTCTCATGGGTTTGGTTGTAAGGTATGTGGTGTATGGAATTTCTTACAAGATCTATTTTAGAAATCGTGAAGGTTCCACATTGGCCATTGTTGTTTATATCGCACATATGATGGTTAAGGAGAATAGGAAATTTGATTTGTGTAGATTGTTGCTTGAGAATCTTTCTAAAAATTTTCATATGTCGATGATTGAGGGTTATCCCTTTCATTTCGGATCTCTGCTGGTGTGCTTGGTGTTTTACTTTTTGTGTTCCCTACTAGGAAAGGATGATGTGGTATGGGAATCTGGTATTCCTACTGGAAAATAGGTCTATAGATATCTAGGAGCGTTGATAGATAATGCAAGTATGTGTAAATCCTATTTCATATCCTTGAAAACAAATCTTTGCTCTGATATATCTGCTTCGAGTCAGTTTGAGGTGGGTTCTCCCTCTAGTAAAAAGGAATTGGAGGTTGTCATTAGTGATTCCCCTCTGGAATCAAAGAGGAAGAAAATTATAACTGAAGATATCATTGACATTTCAGAAGAAAAGGAGAAAGTATCCTTTGATGACATCCAGTCCATGATTGTTAAGGGAAAGATGAAGAAGATTGGTGAATTATGGAGTGTGACCTCTCCTATTCACAAACTTAATATTGATGATGCTTTGGTAGAATATCTGCTTCATAAAGGTATTGGAGTATCAACTATTTCTGATTCCTTGCTAGAAAATCTAGTTGAGATTGTTGAAGAAAGGATGTTGCTTGAAGGTTCAAAAGGACACAAGTTTGAAGCTTTGGTTGAAAAGAGGTGTGTTAAATCTGATATTTACAAGTATTGCCTCGGTGGCCTATTGTAATAGATAATTTCAGAAGTAAAATTGAAGCAATTGAAACCAAAGTGAACAATATTGGAAAGAATTTTGACATCTTTGAAGACAAAGAAGGAAAGAAAATATTGAGAGTTGGTAAATTATAAGCTGAACTGGTTTTTGTACAAAGATAAAGAGATGATGTAGTGAAAACCTTCTAGCTATTGAAAGAGATTGTTGAGGTCCGGTTAGAACATCTTTCTGGAGTACTTACTGACACATAAGATGTTGAAAGACGAAGTTCATATTGGTCACCATATTTCACTCTATTGGGCTTATTAGAAAGCATTTGCACAAGGATGGATTCTACTACATTTAATTGGAAGAAATTGCATCCAGTTCTTGAGGAAAGGTACAAGAAATTTTTTTAGGTGAAGAGTGTCATTTTTACTTGAATCCTAAAGTGTTAAATTTCTGTTGTTTTTGTTTTGGAGAAGGAGAAAAGGAAGAAAAAGAAGTTAATTGATTTGATGTCTGAAATTTTTGGATGGTTAGAATTTTTTGATGAATTGAAATCCTTTGATGTGACCATTCCTAAACCTTTGTTTATATCATTTTTTGGCCACCCTTTTCCATTGACATCAAAGGGGGAGAGAATTAGAGTATGGGGAGAGTTTGAAGAAGTTTTTACATGTTTCCATCAATGAAAAAGGGGGGGATTGTTGGAAAAATGAAGAAGATTGACTATCTCTATAGTTCTGTGTTGTCATTGATGTCACCATGTTGTGACTGCAAGGTCAAGTTAGTGCTTGATTTGGTATTTTGGTTTGGTATCTAAATAGGTATTCGAGCTACACTCTCTGGTATTCTAGTCTGCATTTCCTAGTAGTTAGTTGTCGATGCTTGTGGTTTTGAGAATTTTTTTATGGTTGTCAAAGGTATACTAATCAGAATATCACTTGCTTTAGTTCTCGTACAAAATGTTTTTGCTTTTTGTATAGAAGTTTATTCCTGGTCGACTTCGTGGGGGATTTATGATATATTTATGATATGGTGAATTAATTTTTATATGCGGATGTATGTGTGACCTATTTTAGGTCCTTTCCGACATAATGTAGTGTGCTAGAAGTTTGAATTATCTTCTTGAAATATTTTATGAATGATTGAAGCCAATGGTTGGTAATTTTGATAAATATGAAACGTATCTAATTAGGCTGACCTAATTGATGCCTGCAGGAAAGATTGGGTATATAAATGAATATGTTGGATAGTTTTAAGATGAGAAGTGAGACAAAGACAAATGAATAAAAGTGTGTATATGTGAAATTAATAAAGCAGTTGGTATTGAGTGAAAAGGATGAAGTGTGTTGAATCAGTCTATTGAGCATCACCAGAACTGCATCAAAACTTGTTAGGTGCACTATTCTCAATTCATTTTGGCTACAAAGCCCAATTTTGTTTTGTGAATATTTTTGTAGGTAGTGAGCCTCTCTTGTAAGCAACAAGCTTTTGTACTTGGACAGTGAGCCTTTGTATCCAATTTATAATATTTTATATTGTGAGTTAACCCTCACCATTGCTTTTCCCTCGTTGGGTTTTCCACGTAAAAAATATGGTGTTTGCTGTGTTGAATTACTTTTTGTTCTCTATTTCATGCTCATAATTAATAACAGATAATGTGGTTATGGAATTGATATGTGTTGAAGTTTTAAAGTTTGAATTTTGTGACAATTGATTCACCCCCCTCTCTCAGTTGTCCTGCATATTTTTAACACTTGAAGCCCCTAGGATAGTCTTTTAGGTTAGGTTCTTGGTTGAAAACTTGGAAAATCCTTAAACATTCAAATATCATAAAACCTCTAAAAATTCACAAAAACTCATAAAATCCCAAAATCTTTGAAAACTTGGAAAACTCCAAAAACATTTAAAAAATTAGAAAACACATAAACATTGGAAAACTTAGAAAAAACCCTAAAAAACCTCAAAACACTTCAAAACATCAAAAAAATTGAAATATTCAACAAAAATCCAATCATCTTTCTTTCACCCGCAATAAACCTTCATCCATAATAAATTGATCATCACCTTCAACCTTTGGCGAAACAAGTAGAAAGTAAGTATAGCAAGTCGTAAAGTGAAAACCAAGTATCAAAATCTAAAAGTTTAGATCATAGGTAAATGAGTTAGTGAAGTTTGTATCAATGACTTATCACACACTTTATCCTAATCAAAACATTTGATAAACTATCCTAGGATGTATCCTTCTAACAGTGGTCATTAGCTTCAGAAATCACCTTAGCTATATTAAAACTAGCAAGAGATATAGATCAAATTGATTGTTTGTCTTTGATCTTTTCTTATGATTTATCCTATTGACCCATTTTGAGGACCTCTTGATGATTTCTAAATGATTTAGAGAAAAAGGTATATGGGGTATCGATCATTATCTTTTGTTTGTTGTGCTTGTCGGTATTCTTGTAAAATAATCTTGGCACATGCTTGCTTAGTTGTGTGTAGGGAGGTCGTTTTGAATAGATTGCTGACTATTGCATATGCTTTGGTCCAAAATATTCTAAGCTTCTAACCTACATTCCAACGAGGTTTTTGTATGTCAAGGTGTGAACAAGAACTATCCTATATGTTTGTGGAGTCAAAGCCCATGTCACTAAGTACAACACCATCCTAGTTATCAATACCATGATGCATCATGTCTATGTGTTATATCAAACATAAGGAATGACAAAAAATCCCAATCCCATGATATGAGAAAAATCACCATTTCATCACCATATCCAATAAAGTCTCGGTGGATCATGGATTTGTTGGACTTTTGAATCAATCTTCCAAATTGATGGTCAAATCATCTTATTTATTTTATCTTCTTTCCACACTAACCTGGGATCATGACAATCAATAAAAATATCATCATGAATCTATCCTGCATCCATAAAATCATCAACATGTATACATCTCGCCTCATCATAGCATATCATAATAAATGGAAAACATAATCCACTAAACCATCATTATCATTTAAGTTGTTTTGAATAATATTGATTTGTTATTCTAAGCATCTTAATTCATTGCATTATCATTCATCAAATTCATATCATGAACATTCATAACATCCATACTATAAGCATCATCCATGTGCATCTATATACATCCACATACATGCATCATAACATAATAAATAGCATCAAAAAATTACACAAAAAGAAATGCATCCATTGATAAGCATATCATAACATGTCATAACATCCATCTCATAACATATCATACACATATACTGAAAAAGAAGGTTACACATCCATTGCATTGCATTACATCCATCACATAACATCCCATATCATATACATTACATCATGGATCATCATTGCATAACACATAAATAAAAGAAGGGAATCATATCACCCTATATGCATCCATACATCCATAAAGCATGAAATAAAGGCACATCACATCATGAATCCATATCATCTCTTATATATCAAAAAATTACTGTCATGGTACAATATCTAAATCAATGTGTATAAATATCATCAAAATATACAATGTACACAAGGCTATAAAAAATATCCTATGAATGTATGCATGTATAAATAATGAAGTTATACAAAAAGGTGTATGCAGAATCAAAAGAGGTCTATCCCTCACTAGCCCTTTCACCATGTCTAGGCTGATCTGGCTTTTTAACTGAGGTAGAAGCACTCGGTTGTACCTAGATCCATTGCTAAAAATTGGGCTACCTACGGTGGGGAGGGACATCTCTGTAATACGAGGTCTGCCAGTATGCCACTTGCTCCCTTGTTGTCTAGTACAATTGTGCAGACATTGTCTAGCCAACTAGCTCCTATGCTTGCTGAGATTGTTGCTCAGAGATAGCCTCTAACTATTGTTGCCACTTGACTTCCTGTGACAACTGAACATCCAAGGTCTGTTTGAGCTAGCGCTCATGATCCTTCTCAGTCATAAATGCTACAACCTATTGTCGAACTTGATCCTACTCAATTGTCACAACCTATAACTACTACTATAACTACTTTATTTATACATCTTGAGGATCTGGCCCTAACAGTGGCTGTTATACTGGTGGTTGTTGAACATGTGGCTATTGTATAGGTGGTTGTTGGTGTAGTGGAGGTGCACCGGGGACTTATCTGTCATGTTGTTGGCCATCCTAGCCATCCTATCCTCTCCCCTATCCTCTGACCTACCCATCCTGTCCTTTGCCCTACCCTCTACCCTTCCCATCCTGCGGCTGGCATCATCCTTTGCATACTCCCCTCCCTCTTGGCCTCTCTCTTGGTGGTATGTCTGTTGGATCTATAAGTCAGAGAGGGGGTACAAACCAAGCATCATATGGAGGCATTGTTAGAGCATCGACCCACCCCTAATCATAGGCCCATGGCCTAGCAACCAACTATCTAAGACCCTCGACAACCTCATGGAGTGGTATTGTGTTCCCCCAAGTCACCTCTTGAGCCAATCTTGCAAAAATGGTTGTGTACTGATCATCAGGCATGTCCTGCCTCTTGCCAAATTGTCTGGCTACCCTATCCAATAGGTACAACTTGATCATGGTATGCTCCCAACCCTGCATGTACCAGGTTTGACAAGCAAAGAAGAGCTGATGTACATCATCATACCAAGGTGGAATTTTAGCCACGACTGCCACCAGAACACTATCATGTTGTTAATCACTCACCTCCAGTAGGGGATATTGAGCTGCCTTGTATGCTGTAAAGTGATGGCCCCTTTGTACCTCCAAACAATTAGATCATTTGGATCCACATTATCCATGTGGATGATCAGTCAAAGCATGACAATGTGCTCCCATGCCCATATGTACAAGAGTGTAACTCCTGTACCAATCGCTTTTCCATCGTAGTACACAAACTGATGCATATCATGATAAAGAGAGGCTAACATCACTGGACCTCATGCATACTGGGTCCTCCTAAAAAGCATCTGATGCTAAGCCAACTCCCATCCAGGACTAAACCCTCTTCTCTATCGATATGGGGCTACCAAACCTGAAATAACTACACCAACTATCAATATGAAGGTTGATGAATGCCCTCTGTACATCTCGACGTCAATATTTGAGTTGACTTGGCCAAGAACCTTGTGGTACACATCATATCCCACATCACTGTCATAGATCACATGGTCACCATGTATCGACAATCATAATATCTGCCATACATCCTCTAATGTGATTGTCGCCTCACCAGTGGGTAAGTGAAATGACGAGGTCTCACCATGCCATCCCTCACGAAGCACTATCATCATCACTAAATGGGTCCTCACAATGGGCATATATGCAACATACCATAATCCAATCTCTCTAAGGTGCTCCTTTCAAAGTTCAGATAAATCATCCAATAAGGAAAGAACAGTAGGTTGATGCTTGTGGGACATCAAAGGTTGGATAAACTCCTGCACCCACAAAGCGTACAACATCAAATTTTATCAAAATTACATAATTTTGGAGTTTTTTTATCCCTAAAATGACAAAGGAGATGTCATTTATTAAGGCATTTCCATAATTCAAATTCCAAATAGTGACACCTAGTGCATTCAAATTCTAAATCTCGACTAGCGTCGCTATTTACACTGGCGTCACAATTTGACAAGTGCAAACCCTAATTCTAAATTGCAAATCAATGATGTGTATCGCTATGCACATCTGTGTTGTAATTTGAAATATGGAAACCCTAATTTCAAATCACAAAGTTCATCGTCATTCACAATGGCATTGCTAAAAATGAAAAATATTTTGGCATCGCTAGCACTCAAAATAGCGTCGCAATACGATGCCAACCTAAACCAAGTTTTAGAACCTAATAAATGCATGAAAAAATTAAAATGCAAGGAAATTTTTGAGTTGCATATGTTGGTCCTACACTTGGAAGCCTTTGGTACTCTCAAACTTAGTCAAAATTTTGTCATGGGAGCACTCGTTGCACCATTTCGTCAAGAGGTCAAAGCTCAAAATGCAACAAACCTCTCAAGTGTGAATGCACAAATGACTTGAAAGTGACCATTCATCACCTATTTAAGCCTAAAAATTAGGATTTTTTGCCCTAATTTTAGCCAAAAGCTAGGGTTTTGACCTATTTTACCTATCTTCACCTTGTGCAGCCTATTTTGAGCCATTTTTTGCATTTCTAAGGCCATTTTTGACATCCCGAGGCATGTTTTGGCACCTGAACCTATATTTAAAAATTGTCGAGAAATCAACTCAAAATTCAAAATTTCTTCTCGATTTCTTGAGGGGGCCGGGAACCAACTTATTCCTTCCACTGGGGCAATAGTGGGGCATCCAAAAAAATATATTTTTTTAAATTTTTTGATCTAAGCAACAATTTTAATCTGAAAAGCACCAGTCTTTGAACCAATGTAAAAGGTACCTCACTTCAAAGAGGGGAAAAATGTAGACACTTAAAAATGTACTGAATGATATCATGCACTTGAATAAGATATAATAACATCATTTCATCCTAAAAAACATCCTCTTTTCGCTTGATTAATCAAATTAGCTTAGCTATTTAATTAATCATGTCATTTTCATCTATTAACCCGATTGACCTAATTAGGTTAATTCACCCCCTCTTGCACTAACATTTCATCCTTTTAAATTGAATAAATCAAATTATTTAATTTAATCTATAAAGTCCTCTTATTTAATTAAATAACCCTAATTTATTTAATTAAATATCATATCACTTTCCCCTTTTTCATGAAATCATTTATTTAATGAATATCATATAATTCCCCTAATTTGAATAATTGGAACTTTATTTAATCATCAAGTTACTAATTAAATCTAATCCTCCCACTTGCAAGGGAATATTCCTCCTTTGCACATTCCTCCAAAAAGGAATATTCTTTTGGAATATTCCTTCTCCTTTGCACAATTAAATCTCGTTTTAATTAACTAAATATCTAATTTTCCTCACCCATGAGAATATTCTCTTTCTTCACTCATTTGAAAAGGGGAATATTCCTTTTTTTAAAAAACAAACTTTCAACAAGACTTATTGTGCAAGTTTTGAAAGTGTGTTTGTTTGGATGAATGTAAGCCCTTGATTAAATATCATCTTGCATCCTCAACCCTTGATGGAAATCCATGATCCATGCCTTCATCTTCCTTCCATTTTGACCGTTGATTGATCCTTTTGATATTGGCTATCAGTTTCATTTTTCCTATTCTATAAATAGAGCTTGCACCTATTGAATAGGGATCCATCTTTTAATAGTAAACTTATGATGTTAAAATCACTTTCATCTTACATCCATATTTTGTGTTTTAAAAGAAATTTTAGGTTAATTTCTTGCATCATATTAGCTTAGCTTCAATTAATGGCTTCCATGGTAACTTAGGTGCATCCATTTAACATATCTTGAATTAGGGTTTAAATCTTTCAAATCTTGCATACATTTACAACACACGTCTTAGTTTTTATCACATTAATCTAGCTTTAATCATGTTTTACAACACATTTCTCATTGGTTTCATCGATTCTTTTCAATAGAATCAATTAAAACAAGCTCATTTATCCACAAGATTAGGAAAGGGTCACCATTGCATATAAATGCGACAACACTCCCCCAATAGGATAAGTTTCAATGTATTAGATTAGATGTTTATCAAGCTTTCATATTTTAATATGTTAGTTTAAATGGATTATTGTCTTTGTTTAAATTGAATGATCTTATTGGGACTGATGCATAGTGGCTTAAATACGCTTCAAATCCTCATGGATCAAGTGTAGTTAGCCTATACTACATCATGGGTCACAAGTGGAAATAGCTATTAGAGGGATGTTTGAGTCTACTATATGAGCTATGCTACACAAAAATTCTATTCCTTTGGCATCATTGATCAATTTTTGAAGGTTATCAACAAGAGGAACAATTTCTCTAGCTAAGGATTCAATACTTAAGTATAGTTGAAGTATTTCAAGGTCCTTATCCAAATTTTTAAGTTTATCTTCAAGGATATGTGCAAAAATAGCTTCCATGTCCACATGAATGGTTGGTGATGAAGAACACATAGGCAATGTAGGAGTAGGGAGAGGATCAAAGATAGATTGTGTAGATGTAATTCCTTGAGTGAAAAAGTTATGAAAATAGGAATCAATATTGAATTTAATTGTAGAGTAGGAATCCATGAGTCTATAACTACATCTCATAGGGACATTTGATATGAGACAGTAGGTCATGAAGCCAATAAATTCATGACAAGATTCAAGACAACTAAGTGTTCATAAAATTATGGAAGAATCGATGATGATGAAAAAAACAAACACAAATCTTAGAAATAGGAAATAGGTCTACATAGAGGTTATAAAGATAGAACTATGACTAAAATTTGGGGTGAAAAGGGTAAGGGCACTCTAGAACAAAGATGCAAATTTTTGCAAGTTTAAATATCTAGAATTTTTGTAATGTGTTTAAAGTTTTTGAGTTTGTAAAAGTTCAAGTCTAATATAAAAAAAAATTCTATAAGTGGAGGAAAATCTAATTTATTTATATAAAGCATAGGCATGCATGAAATTTTATGTTTCAAAGCAATAAACTGAATGTGATAAGTCCAAATTTCTTGATAAATGATAAATTCTAGAATGCAAGATGTTATATCTAATTGAATTTATCTTTAAAATTCTAAAAATAGAACTATTTTGACCTTTTAAAATAGAAAATCACATGTGAATGTCTACTTTTTTCAATGTATAACATGAAATTCACTTTGAATGATAACACTTTCAAACAACCTAAGATTGCACTCAAATTTAAAAATGAAATAAATGTGATTTTGTGAGTTTTTACAAATGTAAAAAGCATTAGCTTGACCAAAATGTGGTGTAGGAAAAGGGATCTAGGGTCTAAACCACACCTTTCCAAATATCACATATGAGAGGACACAAAAATGACCATAAAATACCACTTGGCTACTATCCTCAAGGAAGAGCTAAAATGGTTGATCAGGGTTTTGGTTCTCTTTTGTGGGAGGTTGATGATTGATGTGTTGATTAGGAGTTGATTTGATTTGATTATGTGAACTAGGTCAATTGTACAACTACAAAAAATTGATGGAAAAACATAAAAGTACATAATTGATAAGAAAAAACTAAAAATAGTAGCGTAAAGAGAAGATGCATAGGAGCCTATCATTAAAATCTAGATTGAAAGTGTTTAGTTAGGGGCGTGTGCACCCTGGATTGAGAAATGAGGGTTTCTAGAATCTTTGAACAAGATATGATATGTTACAACTTGTAGGTGCTTCCCTATTACATTCAATTTCATAACTTCATTTTTTGATGAATAATTGCACTTGCCCTAATTTTATGAAGTGTAATTGAATGCTTGACCTTGATGTTGAATATTCAATATTCTCCAAATCCACTTCAGATCTTCCACCTACAAGAAAGAAAGGAGAGGAAGGGTTGTGTCGTATAAGGTCTTGCCTAAGTCAAACCCCATTATCATGTTTTCACCTCCACAATGGCTATGATGATGTTGGATAAAGAGTGCTTACCCTAGGTCGAGCAAAGGAAAATGGATAAAAAATGATAAATCACAAGTGATGCAACTTACCACTTAGATCTCCTTTCCTGATGGACTGAAATCATGCCACTCATCTCATGCAAGGAGAATCAAATCCTTGATTGAAGGTCCTACAAGTGTTAGTACTCACAAAACAATGAACATAAAACATAAAATAAATCTTAGAAGATGCATTTCTAGCATGAATCTTGATTGAAAAATAATGCTTATTCTACTCTTGAATTTCCTTGACTACTTTTTAGGATGCTAAATTGATATTCTAATTGCTTTCTAGTTTCAAATGGTGAAAAAGACTTATGTTTATATGCATTTCTTGATTTCCCATATATATTTTTTTAAAAGTTGACAAATGAATTTTAATTTGTAAATATAAAAATGATGACAATAAAATATTAAAAATTAGGCCAAAACATACCTATTTTGGGGTTTTAATTGTTGTTAAATGAATAATTGACTTTAATTCCTAATTTTATCTTGATTTTATAAAAAACAATAATAAAATGGGAAAACAATAAGCATGATTAGGTCCAAGCACATAAGGGGGAGCTAATCATAGTGTGAAATTGTCAAAGCTGACAATTTACAACACTACATTTATAATATATTATTATTTAGGCTTCATTTAATTTTCATGGGGCATTACACTCAAATTATGAAATCCATCAAAAGGGTTATATGAGTTGAAATCCTCGAGGCAAAGGCGATGTTTCTACTGTTTGCTTCTCATCTTTTATCTATATTCATCTCAAATTTGTTTGATTTTCTCTAGTGTTTTCAGTCAGTAGAGCACGTCGTTAACAAAGTTGTTGTTGGGTGAAAATTATGTAATCACCTTTTCAATAGATTACACAACCTAGATTTCAACCAAAATTGTGTGAGATATAATCTCTCCTCTCAGAAAGGGGAGGCACCCTTCTTACTGCTAAAAAAAGCTAAGTAAAACTAATCAAGTATTTATAAACTATACACTACACTTACGAAATGGGGGGGTGTGTCACATTCATGTTTCTCTATTTTTTTAGAGAAGATGTTTTACATTGCTTCACAGTTGATAGTTCTAATTCAAAATAACTTTAAACTAAAAACAAAATAGTAATGCAAATACCTCTATTTTGTCAAAGCAAAGCGTAGAGATACCAGGTTTGATAATAATAACAATAAAAATGAGAAAGAAAAGCTCACAAAGGCACAAAGTTGTTCCATATATTTTCACTGATAGATCCTTAAGATATGTAACACGTGTCGTATTAGAAGAACAAAGTATTTTAGATACAACATAGTAGTTCCAAAAACAATGCGAACAAATGCAAGCACAAAGTCTTGCAGATAATCCACCAATGATTAATCAAACATAAATGTAAATTCAAATAAAGAATGTAACACAAAGTTTACATAAATTTTTTCGAAGCCCTTCAGATCTCATCTACTAATCACTACCAATATGATAAATCCACAAGATTATTGATTATAACACAAAGTCTATTATACAATTCTCTTCTTTATTGATCAAATTTTCATTCACAGACATGAACACAAAGTTTAACAAATCTGCTTCAAAAAGGGCAACACTTCATTGAAAAATACCAAAGGTAAAAATTACAATAGAAATCCCTCTTATTTATAAAAGAGAGGGAAGAGAAAATCTAGGAATTTAGTTGAGTAAAATTAGGAAAGTTAGGTGAGCTAATTTAGGAAAATCTCACCTAACTTTGACTCAGTCAAAATGTTGTCCATCTTTGTGGAACTACATCTTAGATTTTTAATGTAATTACATTTGCTAAAAAGACATTTAAGATGTCAAAAACTATTTACAATATGCATAAAGGGAAGCATCAAAATATCCAACACTAGAGATCAAGAGTCTTCATGGTTCCTTGCTTTGGGCATGGAAGTCTTCATACTTCTTCTTGGTCTCCTGCATGAATGCATCATCTGGACTGACTGTGTAATCTACAAGGGTGTGAACTCTTGTGATCAACCTTATGGTAGATGAATGAATTATCTTGCACCTATGAAGATGCATCTTGAGATTATCAAGAGTTAGCTATATCTCATAAGTGACATGTATTGAGTCTTTTGAAAAGCTAGCATCCTCAACTTGTTGCATAACGGCTTCTTTGTAGATCTTGGAAAGTTCACTGGCCAGGAGGAAAATATGGTTTTCTTCAAGAAGCTTGCCTAGCAACTCCTTAATTCCCTTCTCTAGGATAGCATGATGTCCTTAAAAATCTTCTTGAACATGGTGAATATCTTTGATAAGAGATTTGATCACTTTGATGTAGTGCTTGAGTGATTCTCTTACCTCTACATATTTTTAATTATTGGGAATTACCCCAACTTGCACCAATTTATTGAGCTTTTCCTATTTCATTTGTGACCAAAATGATAGGAATTTTTCCATCTCTTTTTTCTCTTGGATAAGAATAATTTCTTCCTTATCAAGCTTTGATTTGAGCTTGGCTATTTGTGTGGCCTTCTCATCTGCAACAACTATTACCTATGAACCATCTTATATTAATTCAACAATGAAATCATACAATGTTTTACCTTTGGAGGAAAACTTCTATGCCTTCTGTACTACTAGTTCTTAAAGGTTTTTAATAGCTATGGGTTGGATATTTCCTAAAGAGTTTGCAAGTCTCCTGAAAATAGCGGCATATCATTCGACCTTTTGTTTGTACATGTCTTGGGCTTGTTCCATTTTATCAAGCCTTCCTACGAACACATCCAAGGTTACTTGTCCATCTACCTTTACACTTCATTCATGACCTTGCCAAACTAGACTCTTGTTATAGTGTAGTCCTCCATATTTACATCTCCTCCCTCTTGAGGCGATATACCAATTTCTGCAAACTTATGGCCAATTTTATCAACATGGAGTCTGGAATGTACCTTTTCCTTTTTCTCCCCCTTGGCTTTTGGAGGGGCTATCTCTTCAAGATCAAGTTCATCCAGAGAGATAATTTTCTTTTTCCTCTTTGATACTTGAGATACCAACCAAGGGGGAAGAGAGGGAGTATGAACTTCTTGGCTGACTGTCAACTCTTTTGTCACAATTGCTTCTATAGAAATAATTGGTATGGTGACAATTGGAGTAGTGTTTGTCATGATTGCACCAATAGAATGCACACCAAGTTGACCATGAAAAGATTCATTCATGAACCTATTAAATTCAGCCTCAAAAGTGATGTCATAGGATGCATATGACAAACTAGGAATGGATGATGGAGGACTTGACAAAATATCAACTGTTTGTGTATTCAAAATTGATGGAGGAGTATCAAGTATAGTTGATGTTGCAGGGGGATGTGAAATGTCCACTGCGGGTATTGTAGATGTAGGAGGAGATGATGTGGGAAAAGGAGGTGGAGGAGTATTAGGATTAGGAGGTGTGTGAGGAATGTTTGAAGTTATGAGTGATGACATTTGGGGGAAGTATTCAACAACATTCTCATGTGGAGATAGAGTTTGTTCTTCATCATGCTCGAGTTCCTGTTTATCACCTTCTTGTTCTCCTTCCTGATCACCTTCTTGACCACCTTCTTGATCACCTTCTTGATCTTTAGACTCTTGTTCTCTTGTGGAATCTTCTTCCTCATTAGAGTATTCTTCTTTATCAGGTTCTTCACTTGAATTTTCTTCTTATTCATAATCTATCTCTTCAGAAATGGTCCCTTTTCCTTTTGAGTGAGATGTTTCAGATTTCATGGCTTCTTCTTCTTGAGCTTTTTGTGTATCTTTCTTTCCAATAGTGAACTTTATTCTAGGGATTCTTCGGGAAGAAGAGAAAATAGCCGCCTACTTATCTTTCGTGCAGAGTTCCTGTTGTTGGTTGACTTCTGCTCCAAGTATTTCTCCTTCCAACTTTCTCTTGAAGGATTTCATCTAGAAACCATGTTTGTGTAACCTCTCTGTAGTGTTAGACAATATGGGAGAAAGCCTCTCCCTGATGGAGAAACATTTCTTCTTAGACCACTATACTACAAGCAAGGGTTTCCTAGAAATATCATTTTCATCATAGGCAACATTCATGATGTCACCAGGGTTCTTGAAACCCTTTGGTAGGTCAGCAACACCAAGATCCCAAATCTTCTCTATGGTCAACCTGTAGTAATCCATTTTTCATATGTCTTCCTCATCTCTGTGTTCAACCCATATGTCTTCGAAGCAATACTTGTGGCTGTGATCTTTCTTCAACTTCCTATTCACATTCCGGTAATCAAAATCAAATCTATATTTTTAGGTCCTTATTGTCATGACCTGCATTTTTGCATAGATTGAATTTGATTTTTGCACACTCTTAATGGTATATCTACCAATCGCTAGTGGGAATTTGAAATTGGGTTTGTGAATCCTCATTCGTTCTTTGTGAACTAAAATCAGCTATCTGCATAACTCCATGAGTATCCACTTGTCTAAGGGATATTTGGGAAACACGTAAGGGCACGCAGTGTAACACCTTACCCTCATGTAAGTGAAAGTTGGAAATTGTAAGAATATGCACTAGACCTTGCTTACCAATTTATAGGCCTCATCTAACACTGTCTTCTTTTTGAGAGTTGGATCAAAAATATATAGCAGAGGTGTGAAGAAGGCATCTGTGACCCTCCTGAAATGGTGAAGACTCTCCTTCAACTCCAACTGATAGAAATACTTGTACACTAGTACAGAGTGTCAGTTACCCTTTGTAGAAAGTCTTGGGAATTGCCTCATCACAGCTGCAACATATACCAAATAAGAAGTCATATATAACTTCAAAGTGGTTGGCACATTAGTCAGCTTCTCATGGATCTCATCACTGATTTGAGTTCCCTAGTCAATATGAGCTTTCTTTCTCTGTATGATCTGAATGTATTCATACATCTAGTCATAGAAATGAGATGATTTCGGCAATCCTTTGACCCTACTCAGAAGAGTGATCATGTCCCTAACATCCTCTTTGAAGTCACTTCATGGAATCCCTTTCAACCATCTTGAGATAATATGCCTAGGTTCTTTCAACCACTAACTATTAATCAAGTTCTTAGCCTTATTGGGATCTAAGTCATATAATTCTTGTGCTTGCTAAATAGAAATCTCCATGTATTGTTCCATGTGTGGGAACTCTGAAAACAATATCAAAGAATTCAAGATCAAGTCTCATTATCACCTGTCTAGAGGAGTCTATCACACTTCTTTCCCTGATGTAATGGGATGCAACTTGGAGGATGAACTTTGTATTGTGTGTAGAAGTCAGGAATGTGGATACCAGATGTAGATTGATGTTGTACAATGGCTCTCAGGGAGTCTTCAAGAAGCTTTTTCTTAGTCCTTTTCATGAAGTCTTCAAGATCCTGATGACCGACCTCAATGTCTTTTATTTCATCCACCTTGGAGATCACCACTATAGGTGGAAAAACACCTTGGTACTTATCTTTCATTTTTCGTTCTTTTCTAGAAGACGATGGAGGGTTCTTGTTTGTCATCTAGAAGCAACTGGATGAAAGATGTCACCTTGAGGATCATTTGACAAAATGTGGAGAAAAATTGCAAGGATGGTGAATCAATAGGCATTAGTAGAAAAATAAACATTGGGAAGCGTGAAGTAATCAAGCAATGTGGAGCAAGTGTGAAATGAGAAATTAGGCACATAAAATGAAGCATGAGTGAAGAAATGCTGCTCAGAGTGAAAACAAAGTGGTTTGGAAGCATTTAAAGAAAAAATTGCCAAATGTGTAGGAGTGCTGAAAATCAACACTCCTACACTTAGAGAGATGATTTTAGATGTAAGGGAACTCAAAATCAGCACCCTTACATGTTCAACATGTAATTTTTGCAAAATATGTCAAGGTGCTGAAAATCAGTGCCCTGACACTTGGTCTCACACTTAGAGAAAAATTTGAAGTGCACAGGTGGGCTTTTTAAGCGCTCTTACAATTTGGTGAATGAACTCCATGTAGGAGTGGCGATTTTCACCACTCGTACACTTGACTTAGAGTTGGTGAAAAATTTCAAGTGTAATAGCATATAAAAACATCGCTTCAACATTTTGGAGAGAGTAGAACTTGGTGTGATGGCGGTGAATTTCACTGCTTGGGAATTTTGAGTGAGTATTTTAAATATGATGAAGCCTTATCATTTTTCAAATGCACAGATTGAAAATTTCACCGTTTTGTGAATGATACATCTAAAGAACAAAAGACACATAGAGGGCGAAGGAAATGTTTCAAAGAGAAAGATATGTTTCATCTTTAAAAACCTAGGGCATGAAAGAAGAAATAAACGCACAAGGAAACAATGAAAAACTAGGGCACAACATAGAGACTAGGAAGTGAAAACGATGCACAAATAAATCTAATTTAAACACAAAAACTTGTATACAAGATCAAAATGAAACTTACAAAGCCTTTTGAAAATGAATGGAAAGAAGAAAATGTGGTGAATAGAAAAACAACATACTTGCACAAAAAATGCAAAACCCTAGCTCGAGCTTGAGAGAGATTGTTCAAAACGTGAGTTTTCAATAGGTTAGAGGGTTCCCAATGTGCAGAGGAGTGAAGGAATGAGAGAATGATGGATTGAAATGAGTTTAGTTTAACTAATAATCACTTTTAAGTGATTTAAAATTTCATAAATGCAACATGAGTCATGCATTAATTATGGTACTTTCAGTGGCGAAACTAGGAAAAATGCACTGGAGATCAAAATCACCGCCCATGCATTATAAAACTAAGTATAGAGAAAAAGTGCACAAGCGCTAAAAATTAGTGCTTGTGCATATAAAATTGACTTTGAACAAAAATGCAAAAGCGCTAAAAATCAACGCTTGTACACTTTGACACTTAGAAAAATTTACAACCTCAACATGTAGGAGGGCTGAAAATCAATGCTCCTACACTTTTTCCAATTTTCACAAATTCCAAAAGCTGGAAGCTGACGAAGATTCTCGTTTCGAGGCTCTTTGAAAGACGGATGGGGAAGGAAACTCAAATAGACTATTTGATATTTTGGAACACATATACAGGTGGATTGAAATTGACCTCATTTTACATGCTTGAACACCATGAACCTATAAAACAAACAAGTTTCATAGGGGGGTTATCTGTGGATCGAGTGTTGCTAGATTCCATGATAACAGTTGTCAAGGGTATATATTTATCAGATGATACTTTGTTAAAGGCATGTCAAAATTATGATTTGTGGAAGGGGCAGGGATATGTAGGAGGTCTGTTTCCTTATCATTTTCTATTGCATAGAAATTCTTTTGTTACTATCTATCATGCAATTTAGAAGTCCTTGGAGATGCATAATTCAAAACATTTATAAACAGTGTTAAATAGATATGTAGGGGAGGTTGATTTTGAGTTAGAAAAAAAGATAAGAACCAAGGTAAATGCAATTATGGTGCTGCTCACACATGACCATAATCCCCAATGCCAGATCAACCAGTGGACGTAGATGCAAATAATGTTTCCCCTCCCCATCCTAATGCTATGGATTTCAATCTGAATGCTTTTCCACCAGTATAATCTAATGTGGGGAATTTACATGAACATTAGGATGAAAATGATGTTCAAGTAGACCAGATGGAGGAATGAAGTCTACTCCTTCAGAATTTGCATATGGAATTTTTCTCATTTTTTTCTGCTGTAAATTCTCAGATAATGTAATGAAACGATTGAATTGGCCTTGTTTTGTTTTCTTCTTAGCCCAAAAGCATATTGTAAACTTTGGGTTTGTGGGAAAAATATTAACATGCTCGTATACTTTGTATTACTGGAGGAATCAAGGGATAAATACGGGATTTTGAGCCATCTAAAACTCTTGTACATCTTTACTATTAATATATAATATATATAGGTGTATGGCCTTTTATCAAAAAAAAAAAAACATGTTATTATTTAGTAACTATAAGAAAATAATTAAGGATCTCAAAGCTTGAATTTATTTATTATTTGATATGAAGGATTTAGGAGCATCTATTTATTTATCTTATGTATGGGGATTAGGAGGAAAAATTATAAAAAAAACTTTGGTTTAGAACTAGAAGAAGTAAGTTAACTCTATTTTGTGGCAATTCAACATGCACAATACAAACTAATGAGTCTTCCCATTCCTATGGGAATAATGATTTCATTAGAGAAATTTCCTTCAAAAAGGACAAGATAGATGACATGAGAAAGGTCTCTTATGCAATTACAATTGGTAGCCTTATGTATCCTATGATTTATAACAAACCAAAGATCACCAAGTAGTGGGAGTATTGAGAAGGTAAATATCTAATTTTGGAAAGAAGCAAATTGGATTACAGTGAAGAGATCTTTAGTTATTTGCATAGAACTTCAAAGTATTCTATTTGCTTCTAAGGATGTATCTTAGATAAATTTTAATGACATTTCAAACAACTTACGTAACACCATGAATGAGCTAAAAAAAAATGGACTATTTTTATTTTTAATTAATATTTATCATTAGATAGATCAAGCATGTTTTATTACATAAGTTTAATTTTAGGCTTGTGACATGGTTTTAGCTTTCACTTTACAACATATATTCATACACTTAAAGAGATTCAACTAGATTCATCCTTTTTTGGTTTAGTAACGATGTAATGTTGCTTTCAAATAATTAGGAAATGGATATTACATCAAAATTACTATAGATTCAAGTTGATTATTTTGTTTGAATTGGCTTAGGATCAATTATGATGGGTTTTAATTTTACAATATTCTCTTTAATCAAACAATTATCACACTCCCATGGTGATTTAGTGTAGCACATGGGAAATTTGGTGGCATACCAATAGACACTTACCACTCTTACACTTTCTCTTGTGAATCCACACCCTAATCAATTTAAGGAAACTCATTAAAAAAGCTTTAAAATGTTATAGTTTCTATACCTAATAATGGGGACACATCACCAACTCTAATTGGTCTAGCCTCTTAATTCTTGGGCTCCTTAGGTTTCTCTAAATTCTTAGGCTCTCTAAGGTATTTCATCCAATTTTAAATCATGATTTAGTTAGTTTATTTATTTTTTACTTTCACAAACTTGCACATATCTCCAAAGGGTGTAGAAAACATAAAAATTGCTTAACATTTGATGTTATCATTTTTTTGATAGATAAATTGTTACCATGCGGTGGCATCCTTCATTAATCCATAGAAAATAGTTATAATTCATCCTTTACATGGGGTAATAGATCTACAACATAGCTATCTATGTATGATGGTGAATTAGGCGGTGTATCCCTTTTTATACATCAAATGCATGCTCAATTTGTTTGAGAGATAAAATTTGATCCATTTGGGAAATATAGAAATTCAAGGTCTCGATGTTTCCCATTCTATTCCTTCACAAAATAAGGTGATTGAATTTTTGTGAGCCTCATTGCACCAAGCCATGGTGATGCCAAATATTCCAACAATGTTATCTCTTTGTGGTTACAAGTTGAAGGAAATAACAACTTCCATATCCATGTATTTCAAATGGTCCTAGAGGAGGTCATCAAGAACAACTATGCTCTAACTCCATTTCTTGAAAACCAAGGTGAAGTTCTCCAAAAAAATATCCATGAATCTATTGTCATGAATATGTTTTCCCTTGAGAATGTTGTTACCTATCACCTTCTAAATGGAATTCTCATCTTCAATATTGTTTATTTTGAAAAACCTCCTTTGTTGGGTGGAGGAGTTCACCCCATCACATGGGCATTCTAAATGATAGACCTACATCTTCTTTTTGAGACACATGGGCAATCAACATGGCTTTATCTCTATAGTTGGGGAGCGTAGGATGTAAATATCTACCAAATCTAGCTTTGTGAAATATATTTTTAGAAGGTACATGTGATATTTGATTTATTGTCCTTCCCAAATTTTCCATCATTTTCCAATGGGGTAGGAACCACAAGGAAAGTTACCAATGAATATTTTGGTAGGTTACAATATTTTTCAAATCTCGAACAAGTTATCTTTTTTAAATGTTGTCAAGAACATGCAAAAGATCAAGCGTGAATGACTACACACTAAATGTTAACTCAGATTGGAATATTCTCCCAATGGTAAATATTTTTTGAAATCACCTCATCAGATTCCAACTCAAAGCCATATTGGCTAGGAAATCAACTATACGATTACCTTTTTAGTAGCAGTGAGATATTGATGTATTCCCTGTATTTTTCTAAAAATGATCTAGTAGATCTCTCTATATTTTTTAATTTGTAATTTGTTACCCTTCAACTTCGAATGGAATTGATGCATGTTTGAGAATCCCCTTATATATCTATATCTATTAACTTCTCTTTATTGCATACTCGTGCCAATTGGGAGATTCTTTGCTACAACCTAGATCAGATTGCCTTTGTTGTTTCTTATTGCCACCCAACACTTGAAATGCTTAGGTTTCCCCTAGAAGCACCATCAAAATTTATTTTTAATCTTCCACATGGTGAGGGGAACCATTTAATTTTGGATTTTTTTTTATAGATTTTGGAATGAAGGTTCCATAATTTTGAGGGATGTGAAGGGAGGTCCATTTTTTAATAATTTACCCATCCCAACTTTTGAAGGGTTTTGGAGAAGAAGTGGATAATTTTTCCTTTACTACACAATTTTTTTTTTCAATTTTTCCTAACACATCTATTGAATTTTATTTTTCCTTGAAAATTGTGTTGTTCCTTTCCTTCCAAATCTCCCAAATCAATAAGGATGGACAAGAGACCCATATTCCCTCCCAAGTTTAGTGGAAAATTATTGGATAGCTCTTGAAGAGATCATAAATATCATTTTGAAGGGATCCTCTCCAATTGAGACAATATTGGAGCTAATTCTAGAATTTAATATAAAATGGATAATTGATAAGTAGATGGTTATCAATTCATTAGCCTCTTTGATGGATAAAAAATGCCAATTTCCTTTATGCATTAAAATGTAAGAATTTATTTATGCACAATTATCTAGGAAAGGTGTATATCTTTAGTAAGTTCCTTTTTTTCCAACGAAGCTCAGTAGGCCAGCCCATATCTACTTCCAACATGGCTCAGAGCTTATATCCTAAATTAAAAGAGTAGATGCCTGATTTGGAACTTGTCTATATTAGTCTATCATTATTTTTATTTGGAAAGGTATTTTTCCTTTTTAACTCTTCAACAATTATTTTCCTTTGATTGGTTGGGGAAGTAGCAACATCAATTTTATCCCAATCCCAATTAGAGTTGATAGAGGAAAAATTTAGTTAGTCCTTTATATATGTATCTTTGATATTTGGGATTAGGTATTGATTTGTAGATATAAAATGTATTTCTATTAATGGGGGGAGTTTTTTTTGGTGTCCAACCAAAAAGTAGCTTTGAAAACATTATTTATAACCCATAATATATTTGTTATAAAAAATCTACAACTCAGTGTAAAATTCCATATGTGAGAACCATGTGGAGGGCTTCAATTAGTGAATATCCTCTCCCTATCATCAATTTCCAAATACTTCTTCAATAATTGGAACCATTTTTTAGAAGGATTGGAGTATATTTTCCAAATTAGTTTTTCCCCAAGGGCCATATTTTGTTTTTCCATTTTCCTCAAATCGATTCCATCAAAATCCTTATCTTTGCATGTTATTTTTCATCCAATTAATTTTTTTTTTCTTCATTAGACCCTTCCCACAATTTTTTATTATACTCTCCAGTTGGCATCTAGCTTTCCTATTAAGTTGCATGCTAAATAGCTAATATATTGGTATTGTTGATAGTACTACTTTTATCATCTTGATTTTCCTTTCCATGAAAAGACTTTGTTTTTACATTTATTCACTATTTCATCCCACAAAGTTGTTTTAATTGAACCTTTAAAAAAATTACTCCTAGATACTTAATGGAATATCTTATTTTTTAAAATACAAGATTAACAAGATTTGTCTATGTAGAGCTTTACTTATATTAAAGAAATAGATTTTGAACTTATATTTGTTAATAATCTGACTAGACCTTGTGGTGTATTTCTCTAGGAGTGACTAAATTATGGTAGCTTCTTGAAGTCTTGCTTCCCCATAAATGATTGTATCATTTGAAAATTGTTGGTGTGTGATTGATGAGAAGTTTTTGCCACTTAAACACTAGACTAACAACCTTGAATAGAACATTGGGTGATTTCTCTCCCAAGAGCTTCTGCTATTATAGCAAATAGAAGAGGGGCGAGTACTTAGTGGGTCCCCTTAATAGAGACCACCCATCGGTTTAAATAAGCTACAAGGGGATCTATTGACCAGGAAAAAGTAATTTACTCTAGATATATAGTTAAAAATCCAATTTATCCAATCCATCTAAAAACCAAATTTCCTTAATATGTTTAGCATGAATCTCCAGTTTACTCTATCATAAGATTTGTTGACATCTAGCTTAATCATCGTACTACTCTAGTTGGATAATTTGATGGAATGTAACATTTCTTGAGTGATAACAATATTGTAAATGATATATTTTCTTGACTTGATTCATATTGTTCCTTCCAAATGATGTTTGCAAGAATAGCTTTGAGATGGTTGGAAATTATATTCAAAACAATATTATATGTTGTTTGTAGAGGGAAATCAGGTGGAAATCCTTAAAGGAGTGTGGTTTTTTTTTGGTACTAACACAATGTACATAGCATTGATTTTATTTAGCAACTTCTTAGATTTTCTCAAATCCTTAACAACCAACTATAGTTCATCACCCATGATGTAACAATATTCCTATTAAAATAAAATTGAAAATATTTCGAGCCTAGATGATCTATTTGGATGAAGTTGAAAAATATATAGTTTGACTTCTTTCTTTGTAATTGGATTCACCAAATTTTTATTATCCTCATCAATGATTAAGTTGGGGATGACATTTAGGAACATTTCTCAATTATTAATGTTTGTTGTATGGGGCTATCCAAAAGATCCTAAGAGAAGTTAATAGACTCATCTTGAATTTCTTTCAAACCATTGAGAAAGGAGTCATTAGCTTTATGAATAGAGGTTATTTTTTTATGTTCTCTTCTAATTTTTGTGGATTTATGGAAAACATTTGTGTTGAGATCTCCATCTTGAAGTCATATGTTTATAGACTTGGATTTTTGTTGTCACATGAAATTGCACCTTGGTGAATGCATTGTTCACCATTACAATGACATAATAGAACTAAACTCAAGGTATGGAACCTTGTAAATGAGGTCATATATTTGAAGAAGGTCAACTTCCTCTCAAAACTAGATACAACAATATTGGTCCAACTCAGCATTGGATGACTCTACACCAATCTTAATCTATCAAGTTGTAGAAGGAAAAGGGACAAGAGAATGTTAAAAGTTGAAAATATGGTGATGCACCAAAGTTAAAAATGTTTCTTCCTACCTGTGATTACATAGACTATCAAAAAAATCACCAAATAAATTCACACAACTCTCTATTATGTCAGTTCTTAGGAATTTGCATGAAGGTTAGGGTTTAACATACACTAAGAGGGGAAATATTTCTCCATAGTTAGCTTCTTATACTATATTTAACACAATATTCAATATTAGGAAACATAGAAACATTCATTCAAATATTAAGGAGAGAATATTACACAACACTTTCAAGGTGAGAGAGGGTAAGATAACAATCTGTAGTGTAGAAAATTGTACTCCTATGTGATAGTACAATTTCACACTTAATTTGGACCTATTTTAGTCACTTCAATTTTATGCATTTTACCCTTCATAAATAGGCCCCTAAACCCCTTTATTATGCATCCCAAGGCATATTTTAAACATTTTATGACATTGAAACATGCATTTAATTAATTTAATGCCTCAAAATTCATTAATCTTGGATTTTTAGGCCAAGACCCATTTTCCCTTGGGTGAATGAGTCCCCTTAAGATCCAAATTTAAATTTTAAACATGTTTTTGGCTGAATTTTTAAGTCCTAGATTCAAGTTTTAAATGTCAACTTTTGGGATTTAATAATTGGGAAATTAGAAAGGAAGCTTATAAAGCCTAGTCTTTTCACCATTTTACACTAGGTTGAGAAAAATATTAAGGAGATATTCACACGATTAGCATTCAAGGTCAAGGAGAACATTCAAGCAAGAAAATTTGAAGTCTTGGAGTGACATTTCAATTATTTTTGTAGGTCTTCAAGCTCATTTTGTGAATATTGATCAAGCATTGTTCATGATTGAAGATTGATGCCTATGGTGGATCATGTTGGATTCTAAGTTTTGGGACATGAAACTAGCCATTTCCATTGATCTAATGACTTGTTTCCTAGAGACCCCATCTTATATCTTCATTCTATTAGCCACCTAAAGAAAAGTATATAATCATATTTTAGATCTATTAGGGGATTTGACTTCTCCCTAACTAGGTCTTGTCTCATCATTCATATTCATTTAGGATCTTATTCTAAAATATTTTAAAATAAGGTTTCTTTGCATTCTAGCTATTAATAATCTTAGACACACTAAATATTAGGGTGCACACACACTTTTAGGTTTCAAATATATATTTTTCATCAAGGTTTAATTACCAAACTTGGGGTTTGATCAAGGTAAACCCCCATACAAACAAACCAAAATTTTATGTTTTGCTATAGGTACAAATTTAGAAGCGAAGAATGAAAGGTACAGGTAGAAAGAACATATTAGCAACTACATATTAAAATTTTGAAATTTCAAAAAGGTCTAGCAAGACCCATTCGCCCTAGGGTGAATCTATCCCAAGAGGAAACTTAGCAATAGCTTTTTATGATAGATGTATAAAATCATAACCTTCTCAGATCTACTAGGACTTTGTGGATTCTGCTAAATTAAGGTTTTAAATTAATGTTTCAAGTGTTACATTACACAGTTGGGTTTACTATTTTTAGTTTTTCTCCCAAAAGTGCATTTCAAGTTGATTTACCCCATCCTCAGTCATAAGGAAAACAACAAGATCTCCACCAAGATTGACTCACCTAAGGGTTGAAAGTCAATCTTTCTGTAGGGGATTTTTTTTCCTAATGAAATAAAGAAAATAAGTGCATACCCTCATTCTCTGTTTCATTTTGGTGAACCTACCATTGTACATCTAATTTTTTTGAAATTGAAGTCCATTCAAACCCTAGATCTAGGATTTGCATTAGTTTGCATTACATTGCATTAGTTTGCATCTCATTTAGGGTTGTTAAAATTACATTAGTTTTCATCTCATTTAGGGTTTTAGCTTTGCATTTTGCATCCTTTAAAATATGAAAATTTCAAAAAATTACATGCATATTACATAGTTTTTGCTTAATACTTGCATATTAGTGTATTTTCGTCATTCACATTCATAAATTTGGTCAAAATTGCATTTCAAAAAGTGCCACATTGTTCATCATTTTTCAATAAATTCACTTGCATTTAGACACCTAAATCTAATTTTTTTTGTCATTGAAACCACAATTTGAAACTAGAAACAGGAAACCCTAGCAGTAAAACTTAGACTCAAATTTTATTTTTTGCAACCTCTGTGCTAGGACCCATTCACCCTAGAGCGAATCAGTCCTTGTACAGGTATCCTACCAGATTTTTGGGTGCATTTTTATGTCTACTTTTGCATTCTATTTTTGTTGTTACATCTGCATTTTGAAATTATGAAATAGTCTAATTTGAAGGTTGAAGAAAGTTTTTCTTTTAGTGCTATATTGAGGAAAATTAAAAAAGTTATTTTCTATTTTGGTATTAGATTATTTCAAATTTTTGGTTACTTTTTTCATAATTGCATTGCATTAGATAGGTTAATTTTCATTTTACAAACATTAGAAACCTCAAAACATTAAACAAGAAACCGCACATTAAATGGTCAACCTTGGAGAAAGCATAGTTATTTGATAATGTCATATCTCTTTCTACAAGTTAACATATCCCTCAATCCCTTTAGTAGTGATGATTTTGATATGTTAGATGAAGCCCTTGAGGAATTCATCTCACAAGGATCATCTAGTAAGGCTTGTTATGACAAACCAAAACAAAGAGAAGTTAATGCAATCACACCTTAACTTATCATTTACCCACCCTCACAACAAAAAACACAAGTTCAAACCAAACTTGTGCTTATCATAGAGCCACCTAAAAACAAACCATTACCTCAAGGAACCATTTTGAATTTTGCAAGGAAAATTTTACTAGTAACAATGTTTCACAACAACCAAGTTATAACACTGTTGCTGATACATATAACACAGGGAACAATAGGCAACCACAAACAATACCTACTTCATTTCATTGCCTCAACCAATATTTCCTAGTGCTCCTCTCTTTCCTTTGCACAATGGAAAGTATTATGATCTTGTGGAACAACTTAAAAACACTCCTGCTAGGATTTCTTTATGGGATCTTATTCAAGCTTCCCCTAATTACCATAGCATGCTTCAAAATTCTTTGCAACAAGTAGTCATCCCTCCTAATTCACAACCAAATGATGTAGCAACCCTAATTCAAGGTATGAATTTGATTAGCATTGACATTATTTTTCACCAAGATGAGTTACCTCCAATGGAAATACAAAAAATAAAAATGAAGCCTTTATGGTAATGGTTGTCATTAACAAATGTGAAATAAAACAGAATCTAATTGACAATGGTTCAGATCTTAATGTGTGTAGTTTGAACCTCTTAGATAATATTGGAGTGGACAAGGCTGTGATTGAACCTGATTCTCTAGCTATTCGTGGATTTGATAATGTAGGAAAACAACCTCTTGGTGTGATTACATTTCCTATTAGAGTTGGAAAGGTCACATTGCAAACTCTTATCCATGTGATGCCTCAAGATCTCTCATACAATCTTCTTTTGGGTAGATCATGGATCCATGAGATGAATGGGGAATCTTCATCTCTTCATCATTTAATGAAGTATGTCTATAACAACAAGGACTATACAATCAAGTCTGACACTAACCCATAAAGTTGTTTGCACACTAATAAAGATAAGGAAATCCCTTTAAAAATATTGATACCAACTTCAAAGGTTGAACCTGTGTATGAAAAAGAAAAAGAAAAGCATATTGAAGAAGTCATAAAGTTATTGGAAGATGATTGGGGTTCATTGGATTTTACACCTATGTTCATGGGAGAATATAAAATCATAACAAAAGAACCTGAAAAGGGAAAATAAATAATAATATTGTCAACAAAATATTTGGAGAAACCTTCAAAAGCATCTACTTCAACCACTTTAGAAGAAGAAACAAATTACACAAAAATATTTGATGAAGTTGATTATGAGAAACCACCAAATCTAAAAGAAATGGAAAAGCTTTATGGAAGAGGTTATGAGCTCTTGAATCAACTTGGTTATAGTGGAAAATGATGTGGTGTGAAAGAAAAAGAAATTTGTGTTCCTATAGAGCCTAACATACAAGAAACAAAAAATTCTAGGATATTTACCTTCTAACATAATGAAAATATCAAAAAGGCCTTCACTTCACATAAAAACCATTATGTACAGTTCTTCTAAGACAACTCTCACTCTAAAGCATCCTGAATTAATTGATACAACAAGTGATGGATCCTTAGAATATTTTGTACATGATGAAGCCTTGGAAAAAATGTTAGGAGTTTATGATAAATTAGTAACTCCTCATCACAAACAAGGATTCACTTGTGCCTTAGTTAGTACATAATATGTTGGTGAAGAAAAGAAAACAAGTGATGTTGAACATGACAAAGAAGAAAATGTTCTTGAAATTCCTAATCAAATTACACTACCTATGGGAGATACAATTAACATATCGATGGTCACATATGACAAAGTCAAAGTGATTGAAATAGGAAAGTGCCTTGATGAGGATGAACACAAAGAACATGCAACATTATTACATGAATTTCATGAAATTTTTGCTTGGACTTATTCAGATATGTCAGGTATTGATGCTAGGATAGTTACACATAATATTGTCCTTGCATAATATGTTAAACCGATTAGACAAAAGATACACAAGATGAATCCTAAGATAGCTTTATTGGTTAAGGCTAAAATTTAAAAACTCCTAGAAGTTGGCTTTATTCATCCTAATGATTAATCCCCATGGATCTCTAGCATTGTAGCAGTCACAAAACTTGATAATCATATTAGGATGTGTACGAACTTTCGTGACCATAATAAAGCATCTTTAAAGGATGATTTTCCCCTTCCTGATATTGACATGATAGTGGATTCAACTACACGCCATGCTTTGTTATCATTCATGGATGGATTTTTAGGATATAATCAAATCTTTATCAACCCTCAAGATTAATACAAGACATCATTTACTATACCTTGGGGGATATTCTATTGGGTTGTCATGCCTTTTGGATTAAAGAATGGTAGCACAACATATCAAAGAGCTATGAAATTTATATTTCATGATTACATACATAAAATTATGGAAAATTATGTTGATGATTGTAGACATCCAAATTTGACCACTTCCATATGGTCAAAGTTGTCTCCTTATTCATCCCTTTACTCGTCCACTTTTCCGGTATTAATTAAATCATTCATTTAATTAATATTTCATCATTTGCATAAGGTCCCTAAAGTATTTAATTTAATAATTAAACAATTTTACCTTCTTTCCCCTCTAAATTAAATAAATATACCACTTAATATTTAATTTAGTTATTTAAACCAATTTTTAATTCTTATTTTCTCTCTCATTGTCACATCCTCCAACTTTTGCAAATGGGTCTCTAATTCCTCTTAGCCATCTAACCCTCTTCTAATCATAATTAATTTATGGTTAGGATGTGTCACATCCTCCAACATTTGCCACTTGCTTCTAATCTTTAGTTAATTATCTTAATCATGCATTTGCACAACCTTAATCAAGGTCATTAGCCACATTTAGCATGGATTTTTAGTCAAACTTTTCATTTTCTTTTCTTGGTATTGACCCTCTTTCCCATGTGAATTTTAAATTCACATTTATTCCTCCTAGAATCTCCTCTTCCCATGCATCTTCTAGAATCTTTTGACTTGTCACATCAAGTCACATGTGGAAAAAGGCTTCCCTTTTTGGAACCTTGTCTTGTCCATGAGATTCTTGCAAGTATGTGAATTTTTAATTCACATTTATTTCTCCAACTACTTTCCCTTTTCCATGGAGATTTTTGAGGAATTCTAAAATTCCTCAAAAGTCACTTTCATTCCCACTTGGGGACAAGAAGTTCCTTTTTGAGGAAATCTTCTCATTCCCCAAGGTACTTGCAAAGTACTTGTCCTTCTTCCACCTCATTTACACATCACCATCCCTAAGCCATCTCACATTCCACATTTCAAGATGTGAGGGCTTGTGAGTCCTCAACTCACCATAGCCCTTCATCTTGACCTTGTTGGATGAATCTCAACCGCTGAATTCTCTAGAGAATTCAACTCTATAAATACCCCCTTCTTTTCTCTCATTTTGGGGAGGAGATCATTGTGCTAACCAAACTCTTGCAAATTTTTTATTTGAGCCATACTTAGCTAGAATTCTCATTTGTTTGCATAGAACATAACATCCTCATCCATTTTCTATCCATATTGCATCTCATTCATACATCTTTTTCCATCAAAAGGAGCATATATCACGTCAACAATCAAAGGGCCAACCAAAGGAGCAGCTTAACAATGCATTATCATTCTATCTATTTTGTTAGGTTTAACTTTTAACCCAATCTTGAGGTGTTAGGTGTTTAAGTGGTTCCTTGCATGTTTTGTGTTGCTGCTCATTTCTGGGACCACATTTATTCCTGATCACAATGATATTCTAGCCAAATCCAGAACTCGTCAAGATAACATTAAAATCCTTTGAAATATCTTTGAAAGAATGCACAAGTAAAACTTGAGATTGAATCCAAAAAAGTGTCTTTAGTGTGTATAGTGGAAAAATCTTAGGTTTTATAGTATCCAACAGAGGCATTAAGGTAGAAATGAAGAAAATTGATGTTATCATTAACATGCCACCATCAAATAACATTTCTCAATTATGTACTTTACAAGGATTCAAGTTATCCATCATTTTTTGGCATCTTTGGCAGATCAAACCTTACCCTTTACACTTCTTAAGGAGTAAGAATTTAACCCTTTACACTTCTTAAGGAGTAAGAATTTAAATGGAATGAGGATTATAAAAAAGATTTTGAAAGTTTGAAATATTACCTTACTACCCCTCCTATATTTTATAACTCACCATGCAAGAAAAACCATTAATCCTTTATATATCAATATCACTTCATGCTTTAGCAGCATTGTTGGCTCAACAAGATGATAATGGTAAAGAACATGTTGTTTATTACATTAGCCAAACTCTAATTGATTATGAAACTTGATATACAATGATAAAAATAATAATTTGGATCTTAGTTTGTTGCTAGTAGAGGTGGGAGGCAAATCACAGAAATTCATGTGATTCTTTGTTGCAAATTTCTCTCACAACTCAATTTAATTAGAGTAGAATAGGTGATTGCATTTTAAAGTGGAAGGGTATTCAATCATTTTTAACTAAATTTAAATTATTACACAAACAAAGATTCTTTCAACTAGAATTAAATTTCTATTATGCAATGTTTTACAACATAAAGGAAATTATACAAATTGCATAATATTGCAGTCTTTTATTCATTTTGTAATGAAAATATTTACAAGATTGCATAAACATTATTGTTTCATACATTGAGATCAAAAGAATGTTTGAATATCCCACACAAGCCATGGGTATAACTGATTTAATACAACAAAAATAAAAGCTATACATTTGAAGATATGAATTAAAGAAAACACATGGAAAGAAGGTATATCCATCATTTCCCATGGCAGATTTTGGTGTTGATCTCTTGATCTTCAGCTCCTACTTGCTCCTGATCTTCAAATGTATTTGCATTATGATGAAAAGTTTTGTTATAGCTCTAGATATAAAATTTGACCATATATCCTACCAACAGAAATATAACTTTCATTCAGGATGCATTAAATCTGTTGTTAATTATCACATTATCAAGAGAGCCAGAGAGTCAAAATCATCAGGAAGAACATTGAGCTTCATTGTTTTATCTAATTTATTTGTTCACTATGCAGGTACAAGTTTATCATTTCATGATTCATCTTGTTTGACATCACAGTATGTGGAGAAAATGGGTTCCCATGAGGGTTGAGCCCAACATATTTTTCTTTT
>VDFB02271358.1:585904049-585930531 GCA_007258455.2 Sequoia sempervirens | reverse complement strand
CTTAGACTCAAATTTTATTTTTTGCAACCTCTGTGCTAGGACCCATTCACCCTAGAGTGAATCAGTCCTTGTACAGGTATCTTGCCAGATTTTTGGGTGCATTTTTATGTCTAATTTTGCATTATGTTTCTGTTGTTACATCTACATTTTGAAATTATGAAACAGTTTGATTTGAAGGTTGAAGAAAGTTTTTCTTTTAGTGCTATATTGAGGAAAATTCAAAAAATTATTTTCTATTTTAGTATTAGATTATTTGAAATTTTTGGTTATTTTTTTCATCATTGCATTGCATTAGATAGGTTAATTTTCATTTTACAAACATTAGAAACCTCAAAAAATTAAACAAGAAACCACACATTAAATGGTCAGTAGTGGAGAAAACATAGTTATTTGACAATGGCATATGTCTTTCTACAAGTTAACATATCCCTCAAGCCCTTTAGTAGTGATGATTTTGATATGTTAGATGAAGCCCTTGAGGACTTCATCTCACAAGGATCATCTAGTAAGGCTTGTTATGACAAACCAAAACAAAGAGAAGTTAATGCAATCACACCTTATCATTTACCCACCATCACAACAAAAAACACAAGTTCAAACCAAACCTGTGCTTATCATAGAGCCACCTAAAAAAAACCATTACCTCAAGGAACCATTTTGAATTTTGCAAGGAAAATTTTACTAGTAACAATGTTTCACAACAACCAAGTTATAACACTGTTACTCATACATATAAAATAGGGAACAATAGGCAACCACAAACAATACCTACTTCATTTCATTGCCTCAACCAATCTTTCCTAGTGCTCCTCTCTTTCCTTTGTACAATGGAAAGTATTATGATCTTGTGGAACAACTTAAAAACACTCCTGCTAGGATTTCTTAATGGGATCTTATTCAAGCTTCCCCTAATTACCATATCATGCTTCCAAATTCTTTACAACAAGTAGTCATCCCTCCTAATGCACAACCAAATGATGTAGCAACCCTAATTCAAGGTATGAATTCGATTAACATTGGCATTATCTTTCACCAAGATGAGTTACCTCCAATGGAAATACGAAAAATAAAAATGAAGCCTTTATGGTAATGGTTGTCATTAACAAATGTGAAATAAAATAGACTCTAATTGACAATGGTTCAGATCTTAATGTGTGTAGTGTGAACCTCTTAGATAATATTGGAGTGGACAAGGCTATGATTGACCCTGATTCTCTAGCTATTCGTGGATTTGATAATGTGGGAAAACAACCTCTTGGTGTGATTACATTTCCTGTTAGAGTTTGAAAGGTCACATTGCAAACTCTTATCCATGTGATGCCTCAAGATCTCTCATACAATCTTCTTTTGGGTAGACCACAGATCCATGAAATGAATGGGGTATCTTCAACTCTTCATTGTTTAATGAAGTATGTCTATAACAACAAGGACTATACAATCAAGGTTGACCCTCGTGCCCATAAAGTTGTTTGCACACTAAGAAAGACAAGGAAAGTCCTTTGAAAATATTGATACCAACTTCAAAGGTTGAACCTGTGTATGAAAAAGAAAAAGAAAAGCATATTGAAGAAGTCATAAAGTTATTGGAAGATGATTGGGGTTCATTGGATTTTACACCTACGTTCATGGGAGAATATAAAATCATAACAAAAGAACCTGAAAAGGGAAAAGAAACAATAATATTGTCAACAAAATATTTGGAGGAACCTTCAAAAGCATATGCTTCAACCACTTTAGAAGAAGACACAAGTTACACAAAAAGCTTTGATGAAGTTGATTATGAGCAACCACCAAATCTAAAAGAAATGGAAAAGCTTTATGGAAGAGGTTATGACCTCTTGAAACAACTTGGTTATAGTGGAAAAGGATGTGGTGTGAAAAAACAAGAAATTTGTGTTCCTATAGAGCCTAACATACAAGAAACAAAAAAGTCTAGGATATTTCCCTTCTAACATAATGAAAGTAGCAAAAAGGCCTTCACTTAACATCAACACCATTATGTGCAATTCTTCTAAGACAACTCTCACTCTAAAGCATCCTGAATTAATTGATAGAACAAGTGATGGATCCTTAGAATATTTTGAACATGATGAAGCCTTGGCAGAAATGTTAGGAGTTTATGATAAATTATTAACTCCCCATCACAAACAAGGATTCACTTGTGCCTTAGTACATAATATGTTGGTGAAGAAAAGAAAACAAGTGATGTTGAACATGATAAAGAAGAAAATCTTCTTGAAATTCCTAATCAAATTGCACTACCTATTGGAGATACAATTAACATATCGATGGACACATATGACAAAGTCAAAGTCATTCAAATAGGAAAGTTCCTTGATGAGGATGAACACGAAGAAAATGCAATATTATTACATGAATTTCATGAAATTTTTGCTTGGACTTATTTGTAATGTTAGGTATTGACGCTAAGATAGTTACACATAATATTGTCCTTGCATAATATGTTAAACAGATGAGACAAAAGATACACAAGAGGAATCCTAAGATAGCTTTATTGGTTAAGGCTAAAATTGAAAAACTCCTAGAAGTTTTCTTTATTCATCCTAATGATTAATCCCCATGAATCTCCAACATTGTAGCAATCACAAAACTTGATAATCATATTAGGATGTGTATGAAATTTTGTGACCTTAATAAAGCATCTTTAAAGGATGATTTTCCCCTTCCTAATATTGACATGATATTGGATTCAACTGCAATCCATACTTTGTTATAATTCATGGATGGAATTTTAGGATATAATCAAATCCTTATCAACCCTCAAGATTAATACAAGACATCATTTACTATACCTTGGGGGATATTCTGTTGGGTTGTCATGCCTTTTGGATTAAAGAATGGTAGCACAACGTATCAAAGAGCTATGAAATTTATATTTCATGATTACATACATAAAATTATGGAAAATCATGTTGATGATTGTAGACATCCAAATTTGACCACTTCCATATGGTCAAAATTGTCTCCTTGTTCATCCCTTTACTCGTCCACTTTGTCGGTATTAATTAAATCATTCATTTAATTAATATTTCATCATTTGTATAAGGTTCCTAAAGTATTTAATTTAATAATTAAATACTTTTACCTTCTTTCCCCTCTAAATTAAATAAATATACCACTTAATATTTAATTTAGCCATTTAAGCCAATTTTTAATTGTTATTTTCTTTCTCATTGTCACATCCTCCAACTTTTGCAAGTGGGTCTCTAATTCCTCTTAGCCATATAACCCTCTTCTAATCATAATTAATTTAATTAATTTATGGTTAGGATGTGTCACATCCTCCAACATTTGCCACTTGCTTCTAATCTTTAGTTAATTATCTTAATCATGTGTTTGCACAACCTTAATCAAGGTCATTAGCCACATTTAGCATGCCTTTTTAGTCAACATTTTCATTTGCCTTTCTTGGTATTGACCCTCTTTCCCATGTGAATTTTAAATTCACATTTATTCCTCCTAGAATCTCCTCTTCCCATGCATCTTCTAGAATCTTTTGACTTGTCACATCAAGTCACATGTGGAAAAAGGCTTCCCTTTTTGGAACCTTGCCTTGTCCATGAGATTCTTGCAAGTATGTGAATTTTTAATTCACATTTATTTCTCCAACTACTTTCCCTTTTCCTATGGAAATTTTTGAGGAATTCTCAAATTCCTCAAAAGTCACTTGCATTCCCACTTGGAGACAAGAAGTTCCTTTTTGAGGAAATCTTCTCATTCCCCAAGGTACTTGCAAAGTACTTGTCCTTCTTCCACCTCATTTACACATCACCATCCCTAAGCCATCTCTCATTCCACATTTCAAGATGTGAGGGCTTGTGAGTCCTCAACTCACCATAGTCCTTCATCTTGACCTTGTTGGATGAATCTCAACCGTTGAATTCTCTAGAGAATTCAACTTCCTCTATAAATACCCCCTTCTTTTCTCTCATTTTAGGGAGGAGATCATTGTGCTAACCAAACTCTTGCAAATTTTTTATTTGAGCCATACTTAGCTAGAATTCTCATTTGTTTGCATAGAACATAGCATCCTTATCCATTTTCTATCCATATTGCATCTCATTCATACATTTTTTTCCATCAAAAGGAGCATATATCACATCAACAATCAAAGGGCCAACCAAAGGAGCAGCTTAACAATGCATTATCATTCTATCTATTTTGTTAGGTTTAACTTTTAACCCAATCTTGAGGTGTTAGGTGTTTAAGTGGTTCCTTGCATGTTTTGTGTTGCTGCTCGTTTTTGGGACCACATTTATTCCTGATCACAATGATATTCTAGCCAAATCTGGAACTCGTCAAGATAACATTAAAATCCTTTGAAATATCTTTGAAAGAATGCACAAGTAAAACTTGAGATTGAATCCAAAAAAGTGTCTTTAGTGTGTATAGTGGAAAAATCTTAGGTTTTATAGTATCCAACAGAGGCATTAAGGTAGAAATGAATAAAATTGATGTTATGATTAACATGCCACATCGAATAACATTTCTCAATCATGTACTTTACAAGGATTCAAGTTATCCATCATTTTTTGGCATCTTTGGCAGATCAAACCTTACCCTTTACACTTCTTAAGGAGTAAGAATTTAAATGGAATGAGGATTATAAAAAAGATTTTGAAAGTTTGAAATATTACCTTACTACCCCTCCTATTTTATAACTCACCATGCAAGAAAAACCATTAATCCTTTATATATCAATATCAGTCCATGCTTTAGCAACATTGTTTGCTCAACAAGATGATAATGGTAAAGAACATGTTGTTTATTACATTAGCCAAACTCTAATTGATTATGAAACTTGATATACAACGATAGAAAAATAATAATTTGGATCTTCTGTTTGTTACTAGTAAATTGAGACATTATTTATTAAATGCAAAAATTCATGTGATTACTGTTACCAAATTTCTCTCACAACTCAATTTAGTAGAGCTAGAATAGGTGATTGCATTTAAAAGTGGAAGGGTATTCAATCATTTTTGCTAAGTTAAATTATTACACAAACAAAGATTCTTTCAACTAGAATTAAATTTCTATTATGCAATGTTTTACAACATAAAGGAATTACACCAAATTGCATAATATTGCAGTCTTTTATTCATTTTGTAATGAAAGTATTTAAAATATTTCATAAACATTGTCATTTCATACATTGAGATCAAAAGAATGTTTGAATATCCCACACAAGCCATGGGTATAACTGATTTAACACAACAAAAAAGGAAAACTATACATCTGAAGATATGAATTAAAGAAAACACATGGAAAGAAGGTATATCCATAATTTAATGTGGTACATTTTGGTGTTTATCTTTTCATCTTCAGCTCCTACTTGCCCCCAATCTTCAGATGTACTTGCATTATGATGAAAAGTTTTGTTAGAGCTCCAGAAATAAAATCTAACCATATGTCCTACCAACAAAAATATAACTTTCATTCAGGATGCATTAAATCAGTTATTAATTATCACATGTATCAAGAGAGCTTAAAATTCAAAATCATCAAAAAGAACATTGAGCTTCATTGCTTTATCTAATTTATTTGTTCACTGTGTAGGTATAGGTTTATCATTTCATGATTCATCTTGTTTGACATCACAGTATGTGGAGAAAATGGGCTCCCATGAGGGTTGAGCCCAACATACTATTCTTTTATTATAGTCACGTTGAGGTAGCATATGCATTGACTAAACCACTCAAAGAATAAGGTAGGATAGTCAACAACTTGACATAGTTTCCATCGATCACTAAGATAATGATTTTAAGGAGGTAGCAATGATTAATCAATTAATGAAAATCAATATGGAGACTTCATTAAAGGTATTAGTTTCCATGATCCATAAACCTAAGAGGAAAACCTATGATAACAAAAATTTTAGACATTTGTACTAAAAGATTACACAAAATAATAAAAAAGACAGTCCAACACTAATGCATTGAGAACAAATATAGTCATGCAAGGACAATATGAAATTTTTTGAGAAGGCATCATTCTTGATACATAGTGACAATAAACACAATAGGACAATGGACTCAGTAAGCCTCAAAGGGTCAAATGCTTATGACAATGATATCTAGAAGCACACTTATAACATTTATGCACAAAGCATGGAGCGGATTTCATAAAGGAAACAAGATTCCATTAATTTTTTTCTAACAAATAAAGAATTTATAGAGATTAAAATACATTAGTTTTATTTCTTTCATTTACAAAGAAAAAAAAAAGTGAAACCCTTGACCTGCAAAGAAGATGAAGCCCACAACCTGTAAAAAAGTGAAACCCTTGGCCTCTCAAGGTTTGAGAAACCAAAAATACTTGCAGATCCATGTAGCAAAGTGAATTCCAGAGAAAAAAAATCTTGAAGGGTCTATGAGTAAAAGGAGTTTTGTTTTGAAATCCGAGAGAAAAGGCTTAGAATGGGAAAGTATACACAAGGAAATCAAAATAGATTCATTTTTTCTACATAATAAGGAAGTATTGAGCATTGTTTTCTACAAATAATTGAAGGAAAGAACAACAGTTTACACAGACTCAAGGCTTATCTTTCTAGATCTTGCACAAAAAAAAATCCAGAAAAACCCCAGTTCATAACCCTAGCAGTGGCGATGCTCACAGAGGTGAAATCTCCAGAAGAAAGCAATGCAAATGAAAATGAAAATACATTGAGGCTGCAAAATTTTGATTAGGGTTTCTTTACCCTACATTTGGCCGACCCTTTTAAGGGTGCTTTTTAAATTTTTATTTAAACTTAACTTGCAACTAATACCTGTTGTATTAGGTTTTCCTAATTTTGCATAATTTTGAAAGAAAATGCATAATGTAAACAAATAATAAAGTAAGAATTTATAAAGTACTTTATTTATTTGTCATGAAATGCAAAAAATGAGCAAAATCCTTAACACTTAATAAAGTAACTCATAATCAATTACTTTATTATTTGTTCAAATTAGTTACCTTCATCCCAAACTCATGCAAAATAAGGAGGTAGAGACAACAAAAGTTCTTTTGAAGTCCTCAAATCATATAGAATTAAATGTGGAGTTCAACAGGGGTTTTGAGTCTCATTTTCAGTTAGTGAAGTCTTTTTAGGAGCCTTTTTGAGTCAACCATCATGCAAATAGAGTTTACAACTGTTTGAGCCCATTTTATATCAGTTGTGGGTTTTCATCTTTGCTCGTGGGAGAGTATTTGGAGATATTTTCACTTTCAATTAGCTGCTAGTGTCACCTCCTAGCTCTTTGGAGTCATTTATTGTATATATTGGAAAAAGTTTATCCTTTTTCTTAGTTCTTTCCTTTTTTCTCTCTTGTGTATTAAAAAGAGTCTAAGAAGTTTTTGTAATTCAAATTGATCCACTTGTAGCTGTAGATTCCTTTCATTTTCAATAAGAAGTAGCATTTCCTTCTCAATTATACTTTGTTCAAGTGCTGTTTGTGAGTAGTTTTGATAAGGATATTGTGGTTTACTTGAAGCCCTTCATTTTTATCTTATTCCTTTAATGTTTGGTATAAGTACAATATGTTATAGTGCAGGTCTATGATTGTGTATCTCATTTGTTGAATGTGAGTTATGATAACAAGATTTTTTTCTTTCAAACAAACTTCAAATATTGAAATCTTTCATGTGAAACACTTTTGCAAAACATGTCAATCTGAGTTGTGAATAAACAAGGCTTCATGTTTAGAATAGATTGTGAATTTGACCAACAAGTAGATCTAGAACATCTGGTGAATCACCTCTTAGGATAGGTTTCAATTCCAAGTTTATTTCTATCCATTTCCTTTCAAAGAAGGTAGTTTTCAGGAGGTATCATAGGGAACTAACCCTTTATTTGGAAATTCATCTTCACTATGAGCAACCCATAGGCTCAAAGATGTTTCCATGTATCATGAGATTGCTGAGCTCCCAACTTTGCTTTCTGGGTGCAATCTCATTGACAATAGTTTTTGGCACGCTCGGTGGGATTGTTTGGACTCTCCTAGTCCAAAAAAATTCCACATAATTTTGATTTTTGGTGTGAAAATTAGTATTTACAGCCTTTGGAGGTAGGATCTACACACACACACCTGTGAATTAGGGTACAAATCTATTGGTTTTAATAGATCAAGTGCTGGTATGTTTCAAAAATTAAGCTTTTATTCTTATTTCCAGCTCTTCATATGAGTAGAAATGTCAAAATTTCATAGTCAATATGTATACCCACCCCCATACTATGAAAATATTGTCAACAAAACTTCTTATCAACCATACCCAAGTAGCTATGCTATTGGTTTTATCCAAAACAACCATAAAACAAAAATATATCAACATGCTCAACATTCTTACCTCCTACCCACCCCTAATCAACCTTCATATCAACATTTATATGTCCAAAATTAGCCTTTTGATGTCAAATCAGTTCAAACACTCTCCTCATCACCTACAAGATTTAGAGGTTAGGGATATGAAGAATAGCATGAATGAAATCAAGAACACATTGTTAGACTTCACAAAGCAAATAGAAGAGATTAGGAGGCAATAAGAGCTTGATTTACAACAAGAAGAGTTAGATTATCAGGCCTACCTTCATGGGCATGAGTTCGAGACACAAAGGATATAGTTTGAAGAAAAGATTGAGAGGGAGTTAGCTATAAAAGAGGAGCAAATGAAGTTTTTATTTGCTCAAACACAAAACCATGAGGTCCAAATAAATCCTTTCATTCTAGATCAACCCTTTCAAGATAAGGTTAGTAAGTATGAAATTCCAAGTTTTAAGCAAAATGAGCCTCTTAACTCTACAAATCGACCTTTTCAGCTTTAAATTCCAAGCCTTCATCCTTTGCAAGTTGAGAAAAGTAATCAGGTACAACCTAGTATAGTTACAGAGCAACCCATTGATCATGGAGAAGATTAGAAGTATAAATCCACTAAATTTAGTTGTAGAGTATTACCAATTAGAGTAACAAAAGTTTGATTTGGAGCAAGGGATTGTAGAGTCCAAACCAATAAAAATTCCAAGTGTTAGGAGTGCTCCTTCAACATAGCAGCCAATTCATAGCCAAGAGTAGTCTAAAACACCTTATAATGAACTTAGTAATCCTACTTCAGCAATTGAAGGTTCTTGCTATCCCTTTTGTGCAACAAAATTAGAAAAATCACATGTGGAGCAGAAGGTTGTTGTTGTTTATAGTGTGTTCCTAGCTGAAAATGAACATAACTTGTGTGCAGAGGAGGTTGGTTCAAGATTGACATTGAATCCTTTACACTTTGATTCATTTGAGAATTTTTCTAATGTTGTTTATAAGATGAATGAAATCAAAATGGAAAGGCTACAAGGAAAAATTATTCTATTGCAAAGGAAAGTTTTCAAGGTTTCATTGGAGAAGGCACCACATAAGGAGGAAGATTCAATTTCTTTGTTTGGTCGGCTACTTATATTTGTTGACAATGAGGAAGAGAGAACATAGGTGCTCAACTTACTAGCTGATTTGAAACAACAAGAACATGTTAATTTTTTTTATGAGTTGCTAGTCCATGAAAGCAAGGATAAGGATAGAATCTCAATCCATATAGAGAAGCAAAATGACAACTTTGTTTTGGAGTCTAGCAAGCTTATTTTTCATAAAGATAGAACTAAATACTAGGCTGAACATGAAACCAAATCAGATCAAGTTTTCCATGAAGATGAAGCATCTAATTTTTTTTCAGAAGTTCTCCCTTTGTACTACAATGAAGAGGCTAACATGGATGAAACTAAGGTAGCTTTCCTTGAAGAGAAATCAAGTGGACTAGCTAAAGATGATCAACCTTTTTAAGACAACTATGCTTAATTGTCAAGATCCTAACTATTTATCTTGTAGAGAGCTTGCCACTCTGTTGAATTCTTATAATGACCAAGACCCCAAATCAGTAAGTGGTGAGGAAAACAAGGTAAAATAAGTTTCAAAACTGGTTCTTTTACATTTAATCAATATGAAGCTAATAAATTTGAGGACAACAAGGAAAGTATGTAGCTAAAGCCTTTAGAAGAAGAGGCCAAATATCAAGAAGAGGAGTAGGAATTAGACAAATCCATCTTGGGTAAGTTTTTAGACCCCCCTAATCAGTGCATAATTCATATTCAAATTGCAAGTGAGAATAGGATAGTAAATAACCATCAAGAAACTAGTAGTATGAGTAGAAAGTTCATCCTTTCAAGAGGATGTCAAATAGGAGATTTAGCTGGAAAAGAGATAAATAAGGATACACATGTTACTGTTGCATCCAATGAGGATGTTGTAGCCTTAGAAAAATTGAATCAAATCACTTGTTCACCCCATAAAAACAATATCCATGATCAGGTTTAAATAGTGAGTGAGTTTTTTTTTGTTCTTCAGATAGTTTTGCAACATTCTTTAGGGTATGTTCATATGGATCATATCTTATCAGTAATAAATCACCTTACAAAAAACCTTACGTTGATTAGAAGGGGAAGTTATTTCCCCATACCATTTAATGGTTATGTCTGAGCACTACCATTGCTAGGTAGCTTAGGGTATGGTAGTTTTAAAGTTAATAAGTGCTCTAAGCACATTTCCTTTCAGTTCAGTTTTGTTTTTTCAATAAGTGCAGATGCATTGTTTGTTGGCATTATCCTAAATAGAGCCATGTTAGTTTTTTTTTTGTTTTTTTTGCTACTGTATAGTTCTTAATGACTGAGTTATAATGGTTTTCTGAGTTTGAGAAGGGTAGAATTTGACTCCATGCCCAATGGATTGTTTTAGGCAACTAGTCTAACATGCTTAGCAGGCAAGCATTCAATAGAAATCACCATAAATGTTACCAAATTTCTCTCGTGACTCAATTTGGTAGAGCTAGAATAGGTGATTGCATTTAAAAGTGGAAGGGTATTCAATCATTTTTGCTAAGTTAAATTATTACACAAATAGAGATGCTTTCAAATGCAATTCAATTTCTATTATGCAATGTTTTACACCAAAAAGGAATTACACCAAATTGCATCATATTGCACTCTTTTATTCATTTTGTAATGAAAGTATTTACAAGATTGCATAAACATTGGCGTTTCATACATCAAGAGATAAAAAGAATGTTTGAATATCCCACACAAGCCATGGGTATAGCTAATTTAACACAACAAAAAAGGAAAGTTATACATGAGAAGATATGAATTAAAGAGAACACATGGAAAGAAGGTATATCCATCATTTCCTATGGCAAATTATGGTGTCGATCTTTTGATCTTTAGGTCCTACTTGGTCCTGATCTTCAGATGTACCTACATTATGATGAATTTTTTTGTTAGAGCTTCAGATATAAAATTTGACCATATGTCCCACCAATAGAAATATAACTTTCATTCAGGATGCATTAAATCAGTTATTAATTATCACATGTATCAAGAGAGCCTGAAAGTCAAAATCATCAGGAAGAACATTGAGCTTCATTGTTTTATTTTATTTTTTTGCTCACTGTGCAGGTACAAGTTTATCATTCCATGATTCATCTTGTTTGACATCACAATATGTGGAGAAAATGGGCTCCCACAAGGGTTGAGCCCAACATATTGTTCTTTTAGTACAATCACTTTGAGATAGCATATGCATTGATTGAACCACTTCAAGAAGAAGGTAGGACAATCAACAGGTGGATAGAGTTTCCATAGGTCACTAAGACAATTATTTTAAGGGGGCATCAATGATTAATCAATTAAGAATAGTAAACATGGATAATTCATTAAAGGTATTATTTGCCATGAGCCATAAACCCAAGAGGAAAACTTGAGATATCAATTGTTTTAGACCTTTGTACTAAAATATTACACCAAATAATAAAAACAGTCCAGTCCAACACTAATGCATTGAGAACAACAAGTATAGTCATGCAAGGACAGTATGAATATTTTTGAGAATGCATCATTCTTGATACATAGTGTGAATAAACACAATAGGATAGTGGACTTAGTAAGCCTGATAGGGTCAAATGATTATGACAATGATATCCAGAAGCACACTTATTACATTTATGCACAAAGCATGGAGCGGATTTCATAAAGGAAGCAAGATTCCATTCATTTTTTTTTGTAACAAATAGAGAATTTATAGAGATACAAATACATCAATTTTATTTCTTTCATTTGCAAAGAAAACAACAAAGTGAAACCCTCGACCTACAAAGAAGATGAAGCCCATGGCCTATAACAAAGTGAAACCCTCAATCTCTCAAGGTTTGAGAAACCCAAAATACTTGCAAAGCTGCATAGAAAAGTGAAGTCTAGAGACCAAAAATCTTGAAGGGGTCATGAGTAAAATGAGTTTTGTTTTGAAACCTAAGAGACAAGGCTTAGAATGGGAAATTATACACAAGGAAATCAAAATAGATTCATTTTTTCTGCATAATAAGGAAGTATCAAGCATTGTTTTTGACAGATAATTGAAGGAAAGAGCAACAATTTACACAAACTTGAGGCTTACCTTTCTAGATCTCACACAAAAAAACTCCAGAAAAACCCCAGTTCATAACCCTAGCAGTGGTGGCGCTCATAGAGGTGAAGTCTCCAAAAGAAAGGAATGCAAATGAAAATGAAGACATTGAGGCCGTAGACTTTTGATTAGGGTTTCTTTACCCTACATTTGACCAACCCTTTTAAGGGTGCTTTTTTAATTTTTATTTAAACTTAACTTGCAATTAATACCAATTGTATTAGGTTTTATTGATTTTACATGCTTTTGAAATAAAATGCATAATGTACACATATAATAAAGTAATAATTTATAAATTACTTTATTGATTTTTCATGAAATGCAAAAAATGAGTAAAATCCTTAATACTTAATAAAGTAACTCATAATTGATTACTTTATTATTTGTTCAAACTAGTTACCTTCATCCCAAACTCATGCAAAATCAAGAGGTAGAGATGACTAAAGTGCTTTTGAAGCCCTCAAATCATTCATAATTAAATGTGGAGTTCAACAGGGGTTTTGAGTCTCATTTTCAGTTAGTGGAGTCTTTTTAGGAGCCTTTTTGGGTCGACCATCATGCAGAAAAAGTGTACAACTATTTGAGACCAGTTTATATCAGTTGTGGGTCCCCTTTTCATGGATTTCCATATTTTCTCATGCGAGAGATATTTGAAGATATTTTCACTTTTAGTTAGCTACTAGTGCCACCTCCTAGCTCTTTGGAGCCATCTATTGTATATATTGGAAAAATTTTATCTTTTTTCTCAATTCTTTCCTTTTTGCTCTCTTGTGTATTGCAAAGAGTCTAAGAAGTTTTTGTAACTCAAATTGATCATCTTGTAGCAACAGATTCCTTTCATTTTCAATAAGAAGCAACATTTCCTTCTCAATTATACTTTGTTCAAGTATTGTTTGTGAGTAGTTTTGATAAGGATATTGTGGTTTACTTGAAACCCTTCATTTTTATCTTATTCCTTCAATTTTTTGTATAAGTACAATATGTTATAGTGTAGGTATGTGATTGTGTATCTCATTTGTTGAATGTGAGTTATGAGAACAAGATTGTTTTCTTTCAAACAAACATCAAATATAGAAACCTTTCACATGAAACAGTTTTGCAAAACATGTCAAGTTGAGTTGTGAATAAATAAGGCTTCATGTTTGGAATAGATTGTGCATTTGACCAGCAAGTAGATCTAGAATGTCTGGTGCATCACCTCCTAGGATAGGTTTCAATTCCAAGTTTATTTCTATCAATTTTCCTTTCAAAGAAGGTAGTTTTCAGAAGGTATCACAGGGAACCAACCCTTTATCTGGAGATTTATCTTCACTATGAGAAACCCACAGGCTCATAGATGTTTCCATGTTTCATGAGATTGTTGAGCTCCCAACTTTACATTCCTAGTGCAATCTCATTGAAAACAATTACAATGTTTGATCCTCTAAAACATCTCTTTGCTAAAAAAAACTTATTAGGATGCTTAACTGAATGGGTTATGTTAGCTAAGTTTGATCTTAAATTTGTCTCTCAAAAGGAAATCAAAGGACAAGTGTTAATCAACCATTTAGCTAGCACTCCTCCATTAATGTTACCTAATATGGATTCATTCCCTGATGAAAGTGTGTTGACTGTTGAAAAGGAAACATGGGAATTGTATGTTGTAACGCCCGCCGTGCAAACCCCAGAGAACTCAAAAAGGCAAATAATTTTTTTTTTTAAAAAAAAAACAATTAAATTAAACTTACAATACATTAATCATAATCACATAACATATTACATCACATTATCTCACTTAGTTCTCTGGGGCACGCGAGGTTACATTGCAACCACAAACGGAAATAAAAGATAATGATAAACCATGTAACCAATTATAATATAATAACCATGAATAAATGTATTTCCATAAACCAAGAGCAATTATATTAAGATACCACATAATACAATCATATGAGTCTCATCAAATAAAATTACATAGAATCCTAACTATTACATCTTTGTTACAATGTTACATTACAATCTTTTGATATAATAATTACAATGAAATTCCCAAACAATTGGGATGATATAATTTACAATGAATGCTGAATAAACAAGTGAACACTGGTGCAACTCCAACTGCGAAAAAGCTGCGAACAAAGGATGCTGATGGGGAACCCAACGGGTGCGGAGCACGTTCCACCCAACCATGTGAATTAAAGATAACTCACCCCTCGTGCTCAGAGGTGACAAGGAAGTTAACCCGACCAAGATTGCCAGACCAACTCCATGACAACAAGGTACAAACACAATTACAAACTCAGAGAATACAATTAAACCAAGCAATGACAATAACAAGTCACCAAAGTATACTCATAATCACTTTCACAAAATCCGAATCAACAATAAGAGTACAAAGCTAAGGAAACTGATACAACATCCAAAATCCAAAATACGTTTCCAGAGGCAAAAGCAACAAGGCAAACAGGAAGTCTAGTGGAGAGTGTCATCGCACAGCTCTCATGGGATCTCCTAGCTCTTCCTCCAACTTGAGGTGCCGGCACCCATCTATGGATCTCCTGGCTCTTCCTCCTACTTGAGGCGCCAACACCATAGGGTAGCTCGTGCGGAGCCAATAACCTCTCATGAAGACGAGATTATGACTTTGCCGACCACGGCCTTCTCGATCTATCATTAGTCTATGATAGCCCTAATGCATAGACGAGGAATCCAATTTTATTTATCTTAAGTGTTTTACTACCCTTTCCCCCTAATTCTATTTTTAGGTTATCACTTGTTTACCTTACTCTTACGTGGGTTCTCCTGTGCACTTCCTCTTAACCGAGGCACCGGCCCCCACGAAGAGCCACTCTCCCTAAGACTCCTAATAGAAAAATTGAACAAGACAAGGGTTGAACCTTAACGAATAAGCATGATACCAAAACAAGAACAAGCGAGGCATTAACCCTCTCGCAACAACTCAGAACCAGAAATTCTCAATGACCGTTCAACCCTTCCAAACATGAATCATAAGTTTTCAACTCCAAGCAGAAATTTCAAGATGAAAATAACATTCAAAAATAAACAAGCCTCTGGACAAGGTTTTCAAATCAGCAACCGGGTTCCCATCTCGACATTAAGACCAACAAAATAAAATAAAATGAAACTATACATAATTTGATGATCTCAAAACACCATTTCGACTTTACTCCAAGCAGTTAAAAAGGAAGCACTACCATTTTCTCACGATCAACTATTAAATTCATAAAAACAAGGAATAATTCGAACATGCAAATAGTTCATTAAATTTTTATTATAATAAAATTAATACATTTTATTTCTAAAAAAAACAATTACAGCCCTCTTAAAGGGAATCATTTAATTTTAAGATCTATTCACATATGTAAAAAAAATCCATATTAATTTATCATATATTTTATATAAAAAAAAACATTCCTAAACACACACATATATATATTTTCATAAATTAAAATTTTAAACTAAATTAAATAAATAAAATACAACTCATATAAATATTTTGAATTTTGAAGATTTAAATTTAAAGTAAAATGATTAATAAAAAAAAAAACAAATAAAACTAAGTTTTATACTGCCGTCGCAAATCTGTATGGACTAATGATGGCGGGGCCCATGCAAGGATCATGACAACAATCTTTAAGACTCCTTATAGCGGGTACTCTTTTAACCGTCGCATTGTGGTACGAGGGGGAAGGCCATCCGCCTCCCAGCCCTTTTTAAATTTTTTGTATAATAATTTATATATATATATATATATTTATATACATTTGTTAATATGTATATTTTTTAAAAACATTTTCGTTTAATTAAAAAGTGAATTCCATCCTTACAGGCACGGACGCCGAGTTCGGCCGTAAAATAAAATTAAAAAGAAAATAACAGTTTCTAGAAAAATTCAACTGGAAATAAACTTCAAACAATTTCATATATATATATATAGTGATAAACAGATTTTGAATAAACTAAATTTCACAGAGAAGGGTAAGATTTTCTTCAGCAACTTTATACAGAGATATATGAATTCTCAGAGAAGAAATAAAATTTCTTCAGGACAACAAAATTTGAAGTAAATAACAGATATTTCCCCATCCCTTCAAGACAACAGATTTTCCCCAAGTTTTTTTTTGTAAAAACCCAGATTTTTCCTAATCAATTTGAAACCCCAGAATTTTGTAAATAAACCAGATTTTTCCTAATCAATTGAAACCCAGATCTTTTGTAAATAAACCAGATTTTTCCTAATCAATTGAAACCCAGATTTTTTGTAAATAAACCAGATTTTTCCTAATCAATTGAAACCCAGATTTTTTTGTAAATAAACCAGATTTTTCCTAATCAATTGAAACCCATATTTTTTGTAAATAAACCAGATTTTTCCTAAGTCTTTTGATAATCCAAATTTCTCCCTAATTTATTTGAAAACTAAATTTTTCTGATTTGTTTGAAAACCCAGAATAATATGATTTTTAATTGAAGTTTTTAAACAATTAAAGAAAAGGGATTTTTGTGAAACCTGGACTGCTGCTTATTGAGATGTGATGAAGTTCTTGCTCCAATTAGCCCTTCGAACAACTTTCTCTCCTTCCTCCGTACCTCATTTCCAGCTTCCCTTCTTCTTCCTTTCTTCTTCTTTTTGACGTGATTCTTCACACCAAACCCTACCAAGATGTTTCCTCCTTTCAAAAATATCCCATTCTAGTAATACCGTTCCCCCCAATCCTTTTCGAAAACTCACTATATTTTTTCTCTCCTCCATGCAACCCAACCCACCTTTTCTATTTTCAGGATTCCATTTTCTGCTCTCACACATGATTTCCCATTTGTCAGTATTATTATTATTATTATTATTATTTTTAAAACTCCATTTTTGTCAGCCCTACATGTTCATGCACAAAATTTAAATTTACTTATTTTATTATTATCCTCAACCCGGTAATTTTATTTGCATTGACAAAACACCATTTAATATTAATAAAATACATGGCTTTTTAAATAACTAAACATTTAAATATTTTAAATACAATTTAATCTAATTTTTAATCAACAATTTTAAAATTGAAACACCACAACATATAAACATACCAACATTAATGTGTACGACATAACACTACCACAACCAAAATAATGACAACTACAAAACATATAATACCATCCCAACAAGACGGTCTGACATCATGGAACGGGAAAACTTCATTGTCACCTTTGTTTCAACTTTATACCGTTGGGTTATTTGTGCTCACCCTGTCCTGCCGAAGCAGGTGGAATCAAGACTATGTACCTGCAATTCCTGCATACAAACGAAGTTGTGTACATGTGCATATATATATAAAATCAAAGCATTGTATTGTGAGAAAGAATCGCAGCGTAACAGAGCACTCGCAATGAGTGATGCTACACTGTCCTTCATCACATCTATCTTAACAATTATAATATGATTGATAAAAATAACATTTCTAACACTAACAATTCATCTCATGGCATAATCTATTAAATCATCACATCATAACATAAATATGAAAATCAACTAACATCACCAACCACAATGTCATATGAAATAATCATGTCCACAAAAGGAGTAATAGCATCATCAAATGTCTAACTAACCAATCACACCAAACAGTACCATCATAGTATCAATGTATCAAGGTATCAAATCAAAGCATAAAACTAATGAGTCCAACTAGCAACTAGGAGGGTTATTACATCCTCCCCCCTTTAAATCTGGCTTACTCCTGTAAGCCAGAAAATAAGTAAGGGTAGGATTCTCTGATTACGGGAAGCATCCTCCCATGTCGCTGAAGTCTCATCATTGGGGTCCCACTGGACCCTCACCTGCTCAATATCCCTGCCTCTGAGAATGAGTCTCCTGTGCTGCACCATGGCCACAGGCTCTAGAGCTAGCTGCCTGTCCTCGACCTGTAGAGCATTCCAATCAAGTACATGAGTAACATCAGGAAAATAAGGCCTAAGAACAGAAACATGAAACACATCGTGAATCCGCGACAGACTGGGTGGCAAGGCCAGGCGATAGGCAATAGGACCAATACGCTCTAACACCTCGAACAGACCCACAAAATGGGGTGCAAGCTTAGAACCCTTTCCATAACGAATAGGGCTCTTCCAAGGACGAACTCGAAGAAACACTCGATCACCTACTGCAAACTGCCGATCAACTCTGTGTGCATCAGCAAACTTCTTCTGCCTGTCCTGAGTCGCTACAAGATGCTCTCGGATGCGTGCTACCTGCTGCTCCATATCACGAAGCATCTCAGGTCCAAGAAGAACCCTATCCTCCAATCGATCCCAGCTCAAAGGGGTATGACAAGGACGACCATATAAAGCCTGGAATGGAGCCATGCCAATCGAACTATGATAACCATTATTATAGGAAAACTCAACCAAATGCAGATAATCTTCCCAACAAGATTGTTGGTCCATGACATACATGCGAAGCATATCCTCAACCACCTGATTAACTCTCTTAGTCTGACCATCTGTCTCAGGATGGTAGGCAAAACTAAAATTCAACTTAGTCCCTAAAGACCGTTGCAAGGATGTCCATAAAGCAGATGTGAATACTGGATCTCTATCAGAAATAATCTTGCGCAGTATCCCATGTAATCGAACAATGTCTTCCATGAACACCCTAGCCACCACTGAAGTAGTATAGGAAGATTGAATGGGAGAGAAATGGGCTACCTTGGTCAACCTGTCAACAGTGACCATGATAGTGTCGTGTCGCTTGGAAGACATAAGCAACCCGACAATGAAATCCATAGAAATAATGTCCCACTTCCACTCCGGAACAAGATGAGGCTGCAACAAACCTGCCGGATGGTGGTGCTGGGCCTTAACTCTCTGACATTCTAGACACCTAGCCACAAAATCAGCAATGTCACGCTTCATCCCAGCCCAAAAATATAGTGAGCGAAGATCAGCGTACATTTTCTTAACTCCTGGGTGTGCCGAATAAGGAGCTCTATGAGCTTCGGTCAAGATTAGGGTACGAAGACCCTCTGCAGGAGGTACATACATTCGGCCTCCATAAAGCAAAACACCATCAGAATCCATAGAGTATCCAAAAATTTTCCTTCCAAAGCTCTGCCCGACTCAATCTCCATTTCACTGCTTGATACCAATCATCTGAAGAAAGAGCTGCAAGGATCTGACTTTTCAAATCAACCTCAAGAGCCATAGCAGAAATCTCATGCTTGCGTCTACTCAACGCATCTGCCACCACATTCTCTTTGCCCTGAATATACTTCACCTCAAAATCATATTCGCACAAGAATTCCATCCACCTTCTCTGCTTGCATTCAAGTTCGGCTGCGTAAAGATGTACTGCAGACTACGATGATCTGTATGCAACTCGAACTGATGACCAAGGAGAAAGTGTCGCCACCTTACTAAGGCATGCACAACTGCGGCTAACTCCAAGTCATGAGTGGGGTAATTGAGTTCATGATCCTTAAGCTTTCGTGATTCATAAGCAATCACTCGCCCCTCCTGCATCAACACAGCCCCTAAGCCTTCCAATGAAGCATCAGTACACACAACAAAATCACCTGATGGATCAGGAACTGCTAAGATTGGAGCACTAGTTAGCTTGTCCTTCAAGGTCTGGAAAGCCAACTGACACTGCTCGGACCAAAGAAACTTCTTTCCCTTCCTCTGCAAGGAAGTGATAGGATGAGCCAACTTAGAAAACCCTTGGACAAAACGCCTATAGTACCCTGCAAGTCCCATGAAGCTGCGAATTTCAGAGACATTTGTGGGTGCGGGCCAATCCACAATAGCTTGGATCTTTGTAGGATCAACCGAAATTCCCTCACCAGAAATCACATGGCCCAAATACTGAACTTCGGTTTTATAGAATTCACATTTCTTGAGATTAGCAAACAACTGATTACTCCTTAAGCACTGCAACACCTGTCTTAGATGCTCCTCATGTTCCTCCATAGACCTAGAATAAATCAGAATGTCATCGAGAAACACAAGGATGAATCTATCCAAGAATGTTCTGAACACTCCATTCATTAGGCTCATAAAGACTGAAGGTGCATTCGTCAACCCGAACGGCACCACGGTAAACTCATAATGTCCATACCGGGTACGAAATGCTGTTTTATGAATGTCTGGATCAGCAATCCTCAACTGATGATATCCTGACTTGAGATCAATCTTAGAGAACACCTTTGCCCCTTTTATCTGATCGAAAAGATCATCAATTCTGGGTAATGGATATCGGTTCTTCACTGTTACCTTGTTCAACTGCCTGTAGTCAATACACAAGCGAAGAGAACCATCCTTCTTTTTCACAAAAATCATAGGTGCTCCCCAAGGAGAAACACTTGGGTGGATAAAGCCCTTAGCCAAAAACTCTTCCAGCTGCAAACGGAGTTCCTGAAGTTCCTGCATTGTCATCCAATATGGAGCTCGAGATATTGGCTCAGCTCCAGGTACCAAATCAATCCTAAAGTCTATATCTCGCTTAGGTGGCATACCAGGTATCTCTTCTGGAAACACATCAGAAAACTCCTTAAGGAGAGGGTATTGTTCCAAAGACACCCCTTGACTATCCTCTGACTCCAAGTCACTCAAAGATACCGCAAAGAGCTGACAACCCTGTCGAAAGTACCTTTTGAGCTGCATGGCAGAGATCATTCGCAAAGAAACGGGTTTTTGAACACCCACAATTTCCACCTCCTTTCCAGAATCATCAAAGCACCGCACCGCTTTACGGCGACAATCAATTATAGCACGGTGTGCACTCAACCAGTCCATGCCCAAGACAACATCATATGAGCCGAGTGGTAGGATTCTGAGGTTTACTTTAGTTGACAAAGCCCCTATACTCAAGCTACAATCCTGCACAAGCTTCTCTACAACAAGCTTTGACCCTGAAGCCAATTCAACTTGCCATTTCTCGCCTTGACTAGTTGCCACCAGTCCACATCGCTCAACCACAAGAGGAGATATAAAGGAATCAAATGCACCGGAATCAAAAAGTATAGAAATGCTAGAATCATGTAACACACCTGAAGTCTCAATGATGGTGCTCTGGTGGTCTTCCTGACGATTATCTACTACAGCAAATACACGATGAGACCTCCCTGCATCACCTATTGTTGGCTCTGAACCAACTGGCCTCTGATTAAAACCTAAAGTGCTCTTCTGAGGACACAATCTGGCAATGTGCCCCTGCTGCCCACAAGAGTAACACCCAGTACCCCTGCCAAAACCTCTGCCCCCTGATGGAGCATTTGACTGATGAAAGCTCCCTTGACTCGGTGCTGACTGGATACTAGGTGTAGGCTGAGCAAAACGTTCCTGTCGAACTTGGTTCCTGTTCTTGTTCCGATCCTTGCGAAACTGTGAATTGCCACTCTGAGGAGATTGGAAGTTCTTCTGTTTTGACTGCTGCTGCTGATGACCCCCTTTCGAGGGTTGAAACCTGTTTCTGGAAGATCCTGCTCCCTGAGACTGACCCCCATGAGTGCTAAAACCCTGAGTAGGTGCACTGCCAATCTGCACTCCAATGTGACCACCCAAGGCCATGGCCAAATTCTCCTCCACCAAGCGAGCCTTCTCAACTGCCATTTCCATTGTCTTCGGCTCGAAGACTCGCACTCCACCACTGATGCGGGCATTAAGACCCCGAACAAAGTGCTGAACCAACATGCCCTCATCGTGGCTAATCCCTGCATACTGCTTCAACTCATAGAAGCGCCGCTCATACTGTTCCACTGACATAGACAACTGCTTGAGATCATGAAACTCGTCAGCCCTGCGCTGCCTCCAATGGTCTGAGAGAAAACGAGCCCTGAACCTGTCCAAGAATAATTCCCAAGTGACCATACTGATATCAAGGTGCAATTTCTGTTCCTCAAGATGCCACCAAGTAGATGCGAAGCCTCGCAAATGCATAACCGCGCACCGAGCCTTGGTATTGCTACCGTAAGGGTGCATGGCGAAGCAACGATCTAAGTCAATTAGCCAAGTTTCAGCCTCTAGTCCACCTCCTGAACCATCAAATGTCGGTGGGTGAGCTCTCAACAAATCCCTCATATGACCTGCTAAAACTGCATCCTGATCAGAAGTTATTTCCCTCCGCCTCGGTGACCTTTCTCTTTCTCTTTCAATCTGTGGCTCCTCCTCTGGCCTGGGTCCCAAACGAGCCAGAATTTCACCAAGAATATGTTGTAATGAACCATCTAATCCAGGCTGCCCTGGGTTCTGACCACCTGATGGATTATTGTGAAGACTTGGCTATTCCTCATGCTCAGAACCATGAGAACTAGGAACTGAGGGACTTCGCCGGTTTGCTCCACGACCAGCACCGCGGCCTCTTGCTTGGCCACGTCCTCTACCTCGAGGCATACTTCTGCACAACAAGATAAAGGTACAAATAAGCTCCAGAGTTCAAACGAGAGGTTACTTAATGGACCTAACTACCCAGAGACCCCAGCGTTTGCAAACCTGGCTCTGATACCAAGTTGTAACGCCCGCCGTGCAAACCCCAGAGAACTCAAAAAGGCAAAATAATTTTTTTTTTTTTAAAACACAATTAAATTAAACTTACAATACATTAATCATAATCACATAACATATTACATCACATTATCTCACTTAGTTCTCTGGGGCACGCGAGGTTACATTGCAACCACAAACGAAAATAAAAAATAATGATAAACCATGTAACCAATTATAATATAATAACCATGAATAAATGTATTTCCATAAACCAAGAGCAATTATATTAAGATACCACATAATACAATCATATGAGTCTCATCAAATAAAATTACATAGAATCCTAACTATTACATCTTTGTTACAATGTTACATTACAATCTTTTGATATAATAATTACAATGAAATTCCCAAACAATTGGGATGATATAATTTACAATGAATGCTGAATAAACAAGTGAACACTGGTGCAACTCCAACTGCAGAAAAGCTGTGAACAAAGGATGCTGATGGGGAACCCAACGGGTGCAGAGCACGTTCCACCCAACCATGTGAATTAAAGATAACTCACCCCCCGTGCTCAGAGGTGACAAGGAAGCTAACCCGACCAAGATTGCCAGACCAACTCCATGACAACAAGGTACAAACACAATTACAAACTCAGAGAATACAATTAAACCAAGCAATGACAATAAAAAGTCACCAAAGTATACTCATAATCACTTTCACAAAATCTGAATCAACAATAAGAGTACAAAGCTAAGGAAACTGATACAACATCCAAAATCCAAAATACGTTTCCAGAGGCAAAAGCAACAAGGCAAACAGGAAGTCTAGTGGAGAGTGTCATCGCACAGCTCTCATGGGATCTCCTGGCTCTTCCTCCAACTTGAGGCGCCGACACCCATCTATGGATCTCCTGGCTCTTCCTCCTACTTGAGGCGCCGGCACCATAGGGTAGCTCGTGCAGAGCCAATAACCTCTCATGAAGATGAGATTATGACTTTGCCGACCACGGCCTTCTCGATCTATCATTAGTCTATGATAGCCCTAATGCATAGACGAGGAATCCAATTTTATTTATCTTAAGTGTTTTACTACCCTTTCCCCCTAATTCTATTTTTAGGTTATCACTTGTTTACCTTACTCTTACGTGGGTTCTCCTATGCACTTCCTCTTAACCGAGGCGCCGGCCCCCACAAAAGCCACTCTCCCTAAGACTCCTAATAGAAAAATTGAACAAGACAAGGGTTGAACCTTAACGAATAAGCATGATACCAAAACAAGAACAAGCGAGGCATTAACCCTCTCACAACAACTCAGAACCAGAAATTCTCAACGACTGTTCAACCCTTCCAAACATGAATCATAAGTTTTCAACTCCAAGTAGAAATTTCAAGATGAAAATAACATTCAAAAATAAACGAGCCTTTGGACAAGGTTTTCAAATCAGCAACCGGGTTCCCATCTCGACATTAAGACCAACAAAATAAAATAAAATGAAACTATACATAATTTGATGATCTCAAAACACCATTTCGACTTTACTCCAAGCAGTTAAAAAGGAAGCACTACCATTTTCTCACGATCAACTATTAAATTCATAAAAACAAGGAATAATTCGAACATGCAAATAGTTCATTAAATTTTTATTATAATAAAATTAATACATTTTATTTCTAAAAAAAACAATTACAGCCCTCTTAAAGGGAATCATTTAATTTTAAGATCTATTCACATATGTAAAAAAAATCCATATTAATTTATCATATATTTTATATAAAAAAAAACATTCCTAAACACACACACACACACACACACACACACACACACACACACATATATATATATATTCATAAATTAAAATTTTAAACTAAATTAAATAAATAAAATACAACTCATATAAATATTTTGAATTTTGAAGATTTAAATTTAAAGTAAAATGATTAATAAAAAAAAACAAATAAAACTAAGTTTTATACTACCGTCACAGTCCTTGCATGGACTGCGCACGGCAGTCCATGCAAGGACTGCGCACAACACTCCTAAGGATTGCTGTGCGGCAGCCTTAACCACCGCACAGGGTACCGGGGGGCGGCCAGTCCGCCCTCCTAGCCTTTTTAAATTTTTTGTATAATAAATTTTTTCATATATATATATATATTTTTATATACATTTGTTAATATGTATATTTTTTTAAAAACATTTTCGTTTAATTAAAAAGTGAGTTCCGTCCTTACAGGCACGCACGCCGAGTTCAGCCGTAAAATAAAATTAAAAAGAAAATAACAGTTTCCAAAAAAATTCAACTGGAAATAAACTTCAAGCAATTTCATATATATATATATATAGTGATAAACAGATTTTGAATAAACTACATTTCACAGAGAAGGGTAAGATTTTCTTCAGCAACTTTATATAGAGATATATGAATTCTCAGAGAAGAAATAAAATTTCTTCAGGACAACAAAATTTGAAGTAAATAACAGATATTTCCCCATCCTTTCAAGACAGCAGATTTTCCCCAAGTTTTTTTTTTTTAAAAACCCAGATTTTTCCTAATGAATTTGAAACCCCAGATTTTTGTAAACAAACCAGATTTTTCCTAATCAATTGAAACCCAGATCTTTTGTAAATAAACCAGATTTTTCCTAATCAATTGAAACCCATATTTTTTGTAAATAAACCAGATTTTTCCTAATCAATTGAAACCCAGATTTTTTTGTAAATAAACCAGATTTTTCCTAATCAATTGAAACCCATATTTTTTGTAAATAAACCAAATTTTTCCTAAGTCTTTTGATAATCCAGATTTCTCCCTAATTTATTTGAAAACTAAATTTTTTTGATTTGTTTGAAAACCCAGAATAATATGATTTTTAATTGAAGTTTTTAAACAATTAAAGAAAAGGGATTTTTGTGAAACCTGGACTGTTGCTTATTGAGATGTGATGAAGTTCTTGCTCCAATTAGCCCTTCGAATAGCTTTCGCTCCTTCCTCCGTACCTCATTTCCAGCTTCCCTTCTTCTTCCTTTCTTCTACTTTTTGACAGATTCTCCACACCAAAAACCCTACCAGCACAATCTCCCCCTCCTTTCAAAAAAAATATCCTATTCTAAAATATTGCAATCCCTCTTTTTTTTTTTTTTTTTCAGCAAAAGAATTCCCCCCAATCCTTTTCGAAAACTCACTATATTTTTTCTCTCCTCCATGCAACCCAACCCACCTTTTCTATTTTTAGGATTCCATTTTCTGCTCCCACACATGATTTCCCATTTGTCAGTATTATTATTATTATTATTATTTTTAAAACTCCATTTTTGTCAACCCTACATGCTCATGCACAAAATTTAAATTTACTTATTTTATTATTATCCTCAACCCGGTAATTTTATTTGCATTGACAAAACACCATTTAATATTAATAAAATACATGGCTTTTTAAATAACTAAACATTTAAATATTTTAAATACAATTTAATCTAATTTTTAATCAACAATTTTAAAATTGAAACACCACAACATA
>VDFB02271358.1:585815013-585903949 GCA_007258455.2 Sequoia sempervirens | reverse complement strand
TCCACAATCTCCAACTAGGGTTGATCTTTCACAACTGAACCTGGTATCCTAGAGTCTTCAAACCCTCGGACCTGAAAAATCCTTCAAGCTCTTCCCAAACTGAAATGTGAAATGAAATCTAGGCATGCCTGGAATGAGCTCCTTCCTACCCTTTTAAAGAAATCCTTGTCCTTCTAGAAAGATCAATAAAATTATCTTCACAAGCTTCTAGAAAAATATAATATTTTCCAAAGTGACATTTATAATATTTTATTTTCCTTAAGTCACTTTAAATTATTATTTAATTTATTTTATAATTTATAAGGTGCTTTTATTTTAATTAAATTAATCAATTAAGTTATCCTTTTTTGAAATATTATTATTTTTTGGACAACAATCAATTAAATTAATTAAGTCACTTATTCACAAATTTGGCGACATTACACAATCAAAGGGTTAGGTTGCCTCTTGTAGATGTAAAAATTACTTACAAAAATTTCCTTACATGTTACATCTCCAAAAAAAATCATAGTACATCCTATAGGTGTCCCTAGCCAAAATCCACTATTTCTACCCATTAAAATCAAGTGTAATAATTATAATTTCTCTATATTTATGTCATTAATTGTATTACTAGGTCTAGTTGCAATATATTTTATCATTGTACTCCATATTCTCTTCATTTATTTGATAATATTTTTCATGGAAAGAGTCAAATGACACACTATCCTAGATCTTCACTGGGGGTTTCAAAGTCCTCTAAGTGGGAGGACAAAGGTTCCCTTAGACTACACCACCCCTTGGGTGTTAGAATATGACTAAGAATTTTTTTCGTTGGGTGTAAGATACCTTATGGAATACTATTTTTTTCAAAATTGGCTATTTATTATATCTAGAACTTTAAACTTCCTTCATTTTTGAGTAATTTTTTCAAAACCACATCTCTTGAAAATTGCATCTTGATTTTATTTTTATCTGATGTTTCTCTGTAGTCAAATGCTTATGTGTTTTTTCTATTTTCCTATTTCAAAGCCTCTATTCTTGTTGATTTTTAGTTCTAGTTTAAAGTGTGGTTTGATTAGGAAGATCTTTTTCACACACTAAAAGATCTTTTTTTTTGATCAGAAATATTTATACACACATAGACAAAAGAAAATCCCTATGTTTTTAGTGAAATTTTCTCACCTACATTTGCATTATTCATTGTTGTGTGATTAGATTATAATTGCATCTATTTTCACATGTTTCTTTATCTTTGTTTCATTATGGCTTCACCTATTCCTATCACTTCCCTCAATGCTTATGATTTCCTTAATTCAAACATTTTCTCACAAGTTTTCTTCACTCCCCCTTGCTTTTGAGCATATCCTTAATTTTTTGACATAAATTATTCTCCTCTTTTCAACAAGTTTATATGTACTTGCCTCTCTATTCTACTACTTTTACAGGGATCTTAGTGGATACTTTAGGACTTACACACTCTATGTATTTCTATTATAGTTTTTCTACCCACAATACTTATCTATAACCACTTTCCCATTTTATATTATCCTCATCCTCCTATTCACAAGGTTTCACTTGTAGAATATGATAGTACTTCTATTTTCCCGATCCATATTCCACCTTTCATGGAAAAATTGCCTAATGATAAGAATGAACCCATTATGATTAGTGTTGCTTCTCCTACCCCCTCACTTAAATACTATTATACATATATTTATGATCTATAACGATACCGATGAAATGCATCCTAGTAATGGTATAAGCACCATCTGTGATTATTCCATGCTTAGAACCTTTGCTCTCCTATTTCTTACCATTATTTTGTTTGCTATAATTATTTTCCCTCTATGGATGATATCAACCTTTAATCATTTATTCCATATACTACACATATTTTTAAATTTCATGGTATAAAACTATGCATGAAATTTCACTAATTTTCTATAACTAATTATTTTTCTTTGATGGTTCCATCAATCTCATTTTAGACCATCATTGATCCTCTTATTATTTATTACTCATCCCACCTATCATGTTTTATTATCCCTACTTAATGGATTCCCTACCTTATTCTTCACCACCTTATGTGATATTTCACACTTGCCTCCATGCCAATTTTCTCTTCTTATATCCATATGTCTCTACTTTTCCTATGATTCATTATATTTTCCATCTATTCCCAATGATGCTTAAGATGCTTACTATTTAACCTCCCTCTCAAATGAATTCTTTCTTTTTCCTTCCCAGGCTTATCCATTCATGGGATCCCTCTACTACACATTTTCATTAAACATGGAATGTTTTAATGAGTACTATAAACATAACATTGCTATTTTTTTATATAACATATTATATGTGTATTATGATAAATATTCGAAAGTTTCTCTTCCTCTTAATGATTATTCTATGAACAATGTGTCTCCTTATTTCCCATACACATCTATAATATTACCTACAACACCTAATGTAAAATATTTTAAAATATATGTGAATGAATTACGTAGTGATGAGACTCTCATGATGTCTTCTTTTACTTATATTTTAAATGATAGAATTCTGTGTGTTTCGTGTGATTCAAAATATACTTAGCATTCATTTTCCACCTCTTTCTATACTATCACATACTATGTTTCCACTTTACATCCTACACTAGAACCCATGCCTCCTCATAAATTGCCATATTTTCCATCCCCTTATAAGGTTACACCACCTTCCTCCACTTTGGATCATATAATGTATTTTTCACGAGTTCCCTTTCCTTTTACTAACTATGATCCACCTCTATCTTTTTCCCCTCCTTACACATATACCACATACTCTCCTCCTCCTCCTCCTCGTGATGTGGTGCTTCCTTTTCAATATGATATGTATTCTTCTTCTACTCTTGGTTGAACATAATTACTAATCTCAAGGAGCTTAAGATAAAAATGGAAACCCTCACCTCTCATATCTTGATGCCATTGTGCCTATAATCAACCTTTTCATATAACATCCTTACATACCCTTCTCTTAGTGACATGAATTTATTATGTTTTAATAAGTATAATGGCCACAAAGACCCTATTTAACATGTAAAATATTTTGTTATTGCTATCAGGATTCAACTGTGTAGTTTAATGAGTCAAACTCATTGACCCATATTTCATGAGTAGTGATTCACAAGAACCCATCTCGCATAATAATGAATATTCCGCTTAGCACTCATTTCATCTAGGTGATGCTCACAGAGGTGAAGCACTAGGCCTTCTCGAGAGGTCACCCATCCCAATACTACTCCAGCTCAAGCGCACTTAACCATAGAGTTTTCCCCAAGGTTAAGCCCACTTAGTTTGCAACCACATTTGAAAAACATTTAGCAAGTGTTGTGCCTTATGAACCAGTCATTATAGATCCCCTTTAGCTCATCATTGACAAGTAGGAGGTACTTTCCACAACATTTCAAATTGTGATATTGCTATCAAGATTCAACCGTGTAGTTTTATGAGTCAAACTCATTGACCTAGATTTCATGAGTAGTGTTTCACAAGAACCCATATCTTATGATAATGAATCGTCCAATTAGCACTCATTGCATCTAGGTGATGCTCACAGAGGTGAAGCACTGGTCCTTCCTGGGAGGTCACTCATCGCAGTACTACTCCAGCTTAAGCGTGCTTAACCACAGAGTTTTCCCCAAGGTTAAGCCCACTTAGCTTGCAACCCCATTTGCAAGACCTTCAATAAGTGTTGTGCCTTATGAAACATTCATTATAGAGCCCATTTAGCTCATCTGATAAGTAGGAGGTATTTTCCACAACATTTCAAATTATGATATTGCTATCAGGATTCAACCGTGTAATTTTATGAGTCAAACTCATTGACCCATGTTTCATGAGTTGTGGTTCACAAGAACCCATCTATCATGATAATGAATGGTCCACTTAGCACTCATTACATATCTAGTAAATACTTCTATATTTTTTGTTCAATCATTACCTTTGATGATCTTGTTCTAGCTAAATACTTTCCTCAAACATTGATAGATGATGCATTAAAATGGTTTTACACTTTACCCTTTATATAAATAGTTATTTGCTGATATTTTGAATGTATTTACTCTATATTTCCAATTCAATATAGATTTCCAAGTTTCTCTTCTTTGATTTTCACATTGCAAAAAATATCAGACTAAAATTATTCAAGTTTCTCTTCTTTCTTCTTTTATTTTCTCATCCACATGGAACTTCATCCTTTTGAAACCATACTTCAACCTATATTCTTTGAAAACTTCCTACCTCATGTCCAGGAGAGAAGTTATTTTTTTTACTTTCCAGACTTAGATTTCTGACCTAGCTATGGGGCCATCAAAGTTGTCCATAGAATTATATATCTTAGGGTGATTTTTCTTCACCTTTTCTAAGTGATTTCACCTACCAAAATTTTCTAGATGATTTTTCCATTATCTCACTATATAAAGCAAGTGAAAAAATATACATCACTACTTATTTTTAACAACTCTCACCTCTTCTCTTGGATAATATATTGATCACTCTTCCATATTTTACATATCAAGAAGACCCTAAATGAATTCAATCAATCTTGATATATTGCACCTATCATCACATATTAATCTATTCTACCAATCAATGTAAATTCTTATGAAATAAAATTCAATATCTTGTCAATGATGGTTTTATCCTTTTTTCTCTTGATGATACATCTTCCCCTTCAATTCTTAATAGCAACATTGATTAGGTTTATAACCTTGGCTTGACACATGATTTATCATTCTACATCACACATATAATTATTTTATACTTATTCTTGTGATTACATTTTTCTATCTAAAACTCATGCAACTTCTACCACCAACTTTACATGTACTATAGGCATAAAAAATATCATGCCTATTTCCAAATCCCACTTTGAGAATATTATTGATTTTCCTCCTCTCTTGACATTCTTCACCAAAAATACTTATGATATAGGTGACCCTACTATTACCCATGTTACTTATGTTATTATTTTATTGTAGAACCATTCATCCTTCTCATCAAATTTTCTTCCATCCCCATATCCTCCATGATTATTCTCTCTCCTTGATCCCTTATCACTAGAATTATACCATATCACTATGCTTACATATTTTCATCATTTATTTATGCACTGTGAGTGGTATGACACTCTATCAAACACTATTTTCTTTCGTATGCCTATCTCACCTGACCTTCATATCCATATCTATCATTTTACTAATTTCTTTCTCTATACTATGTGTACTTAGAGATTGATTTCCTCTTTTATCATTTCACTTTATCCTTTCATTCCCCATTCCCTTGTACACCTATCTTTCTTCATTCTCTTAAACTATGAAGCTATGCATTGATTATTCCCTTAAATAACTCATTGAAAGCTTTATGTTACTCACTTATATATTTACATTGTTCCTTATTATGTATACTTTTAATTTTTTGTACATTCCTTACAATTCCTAAACACCTGCACTTTTACATATACGATGCATATACTTTTTTGATAGTTGAGATGATCATCCATGTTACTTTGGTGCATAAGTTTAGGAAAATTTTGCATGATATATGATTTCATGTTATGATTCTTGTTACTATGATAACTTTTCTACTATTCACACTCTTATGACCTAGTTCTTCCTATTCCCCATATTTTTAATTGTTACTCCTATTATATTTCTTTTATGTCCTATTCACACCTATCATTGCACTTATTTAAATATGGGGGCATTATCCTACTCACTATTTTTTTTATTTGTACCCTATTATTTGTTGGGGGTATTGTTTTCTCTTGGCATAATCCACATATCACATCTCCTTCTCTTTGGTTTCTATTCTCTTTTTATTTCATAGTTTCCCTTAGTGCCCCATCCTTCCTTGTGCTTTCTTCCCATCCATGATTACTGTCTCTTTTATCATACATTCTAATATTGTCTTGACATTGATATAATTCTACTATCACATTGATCCAACACACTTGAGGGATATTGTCCACTTCTCCCCCTTTTGATTTACTCACTTAGGGGCATGACCTTGGTGTCCCCCTCTTCTAGTCTACTCTTATACTAGTCACTCTTATCATGATATGTATTGATTAATTAGAGGGAATGACCTTTATAATCTTCCTCTTTCTTCATCCCAACTATTTTTCTAATTGTCCACTTAGGGGAATCAACCACTTCTTCCACTCGTGACCCTTTTATCTCTTCACATCACTTGGGTGCATGAACTAGATGTTCTCCTTATTCACCACCTTTCCCTTTCCCTTTCAACTAATCTAATGTAGGAGCATCCATGGTTGCTGGAAATCTTGTATCAACCAAAATATTAATTTTTTTATGTTGGCTTGGTTTGAATAATGTTCTTAGAAACAAATTGATGATCTTAGGCCAAAAATTAGATTTTAAAATAATTGGTTTGATTTATGTTGTAATTGTTGTAGTGGGGGATAATGTTGAGTGAATTTTAATGCTTGAAAAAACAAAAAAATACAACTTGGGCATGGGTTCTATAGGAAAATTTGACACCCATATAGTGTAGGCAGTGCATTTTTCAAAATGGGCTCCTATTTGTGAGGAGTGGGAATCTTAGTTGTTGGCTATTCATTGCTTTTCTTCTTGGGAGTGGTTTAAACATGCCTAAGATTAATTAATATTTTCTTTTATGATTTTTATTAGCTTTTCACAGGTTGTGTGTGGAGATGGGAGTTACAAAATTGAAGGAGATAGTGGAAGCAGGAAAGAGGTGACTTGACAATTTTGATTGATTTTCTTTTTTCCAGAATTTGGTGATAGGGGAAAGGGGCACATATTTTCCTAGGAGAGGTTAGTAGACATTTTTATTATAGGTTTGAGGTGATATACATCAGCAAATAATTTTTAAAGATTGAAGGTGCATTGTGCCAATGATTCTCAAAAGAAGATTGTAGTAGGTAGAAGGAGAATGATGTTACATGAAGAAGTAAGATTGAAGAAATATGACATGTGATTGATCTTGTTGCTTGTATCATAATTCTAAATCTGATTTATGATGTTTTCCATCATTCCAAAGGGCTACAAACATTTTATTTTCAATTTGGTTAGGATCCCATGTAATACATGAGATTTTGAGCAATAAAACAATCATACTTGTTACTAATTTTTTGCATTGTCTAAATCAATTCTAGAATTATCTCTTGTGTTGTTGAATTGATTTTAGTGGGTTTGAGAAAATATATTTCATTAGTGGTATGAAAGCTAGTTTTTCCTAAGTTTACAGACAAAGTGTTGAAGTAAGGAAGTTTGCAACAAGACTTGTGAGTTGTGAGTGTTGAGAAAATGCCTCCTAGAGTAGCCCATTGTGGTAGAGGTGGAGGTAGAGACATTGCAAGAAGATCTATGTAGACGAGTTGAACATAGGGAAAAAGATGAAAGTGAAGATGAAACAAAGAATGAGGAGCCATTCGAAGAAGAAGCACATGATGAAATAGATCCTAGAGAAATCCGATTGCTTAGAGCCATTTACAAGATTGGAAAAATACCAAAGATGGAGGTCTCAACATTTAATGGAAGCTTGAATCTAGACGATCTCATAGACTAGATAAATGACATGGGAGAATTATTTGAATTCAAAGACATTGAAGACCTTGACAAAGTGAAATTTGCAAAGATAAAACTAAAGGGGCATGCTAGCATTTGGTAGAAAGAAATCTAGCTTGAAAGAGGAAGGAGAGGACAAGATAAAATTTCTAGATGGGATAGAATGGTGGAAAATATGAATAGGAAATTCAGTCCGGTAGATTATGAATTGGATTTGCTTAAGAAGATGCAAAGTTTAAGACAAGGAACAAGAACTATGAAGGAGTACACAAAAGCATTTCATAAATTCTTGATAAGAATCGAAAATGTCGAAGCAAACAAGGAGAAGGTAGCTCATTACATCAATGGGTTAAAGCCAAGCATACATGAAGAGTTGGAATTCGTAAGGATATACACCATTGAGGATGCATATCAATTTGCGTTGAAGGTAGAAGAGAGATTGAACAAAAAGTTTGAGAACAAGCAAAGAGGAAGAGGTTGTGGTGGAAGAACCGAAGGAAGATCCTATGAAGGAAATTAGAAAAAATAGAAATCTAAAGACCAAGGCAACAATAAAAATAAAAATTCAAAAAAATATTTCAACCCCAAAAAGAAAAAAATCAAAGGTAGAGGAAGATCGAGTAGACGATTCAAAAGAGGAAACTTTCATAGAACCTATTTCCAATGTGGAGAAGAGGAACATAGAGCATATGACTACCCTCACAATCAAGAAAGAACCAATAGGAGGTCTGAAAACCATGCTAGAGAAATAAATGTGAATTAAGAAGATGCAAAGTCATCACTCTTCAAAGAGGTAGAAAGAGGAGAGACCTTAATGACTAGGAAAGCTCTGTTGAATGAAGACAATGAACTAGTTCAAAGGAAGATTTCGTTTAGAATGAGGTGAAAATATGAAGGGAAGGTATGTAGTGTGATCATTGATAGTAGAAGTACTAATAACTTGGTTTCTAAAGAGATGGTGAATAAATTGAAGCTTGAGAGAAGAAGGTACCCGCATCCATATTGGATTGCTTGGATTCAAAATGATCAAAAACTTTTGGTCAAAGAGCAAAGTTTGGTACAATTTAAGATAGGAGATTATCTTGATGAGATTTTGTGTGGAATTATTCCTATGGATGCTTTTCATGTTTTGTTAGGATGACCTTGGAAATTGGACAAGAGAGCAATGCACAATGGGTATGCTAACACATACTCATTAATGAAGGATGGAGTGACACACAAATTGAAACCACTAAAGGAGGAAATGGGTAAGTTTTGTAACAATGCAAGGATTTGTATAGTTTATGCCAATAAGTTTTTGGATTGCATGAAGCATGAATTTTTTTGTTTTTATTTGATTCCAAAAACTAACCAAGAAAAAGTGAAAGGTGTTCTTGTAGAAGTTGTATATTTTTTGCATGAATTTGATGAGATAGTTTCAAATAATGCACCAGAAGGATTGCCACCTGTGAGGAAGATAAGTCATCAAATTGATTTGATACCAATAGAAAGTTTTCCTAATAAGGCAACCCACAAAATGTCTCCTACAAATGGTGAATAGTTGAATAGACAAGTGCAAGAATTATTGTAGAAAGGTTTGATCAAAGAGAACCTAAGTCCTTGTGTAGTGCTTACTATTTTCGCACCAAAGAAAGGTGGAGAATAGAAAATGTGCATGGATTAAAGGGCCATAAACAAGATCACTATCAAGTACAAATTTCCATTATCTAGAATGGATGATATCATGGATTGCTTAAGTGGAGCTAAGTACTTCACCAATATTGACTTGAAAAGTGACTATCATCAAATTTGAATCAAAGAGGAAGATGAGTGAAAGACAAAATTCAAGACTAAGGAAGATTTGTATGAGTGGTCGGTCATGCCTTTTGGGATAACCAATGCACCTAGTACATTTATCAGATTGATGAATGAGGTATTAAAAGAGTTTTTGGGCAGATTTGTTATTATTTATCTTGATGACATTTTCATATTAAGACATTAGAAGAACATTTGATGCATATCAGATTTTTTTTTAAAAGTTGAGAGAAGAGAAGTTGCTCATTAACTTGAAGAAGTGCAACTTTATGAAGAGGGACTTGGTGTTCTTAGGATTCATTGTTTCAAGAGAGGGAATCAAGATGGATCCAAAAATGGTGAAAGCTATCCTAGAATGGCCAACACCTAGAAGTGATACAAAGGTGATGTCGTTTCATGGTTTAGCAAGTTTTTATAGGAAGTTTATTAGAGGTTTCAATAATATTTTTGCACCACTAACTGAGACAATGAGAGGGAACAAAAGAGATTTTAGATGGACTATAGGGGTAGAAAGGAGTTTTTATTTGTTGAAGGCTAAGGTGACAAAGCAACCTATTTTAGCTCTTCCTAATTTCAACAAGGTATTTCAAGTGGATTGTGATGCAAGTGGTAATGCCATTGGAGTTTTTCTAAGTCAAGAAGGTAAACCCATTGCTTACTTTAGTGAAAAGTTAACTGATGCAAAGAAGAATTATTCAATTTATGATCAATAATTTTATGCTATTTTTTAAGCATTGAAAAGGTGGAGACACTATGTTTTGTCTAAGGATTTTATTTTGTTTATTGATTATCAAGCACTTCAATATTTGAATAGTCAAGGCAAGTTAAATTAGAGGCATATGAAATGGGTAGAATTTTTGCAAAGTTACACATTTTTTTTGAAGCATAGAAGTGGTAAGTATAATAGGGTTGTAGATGCATTGAGTAGAAGACAAAGTTTGCTAACTGAAACGTAGGTTGAAGTTATTGGATTCAATGAATTGAAGGAGTTGTATGAAGAGGATCCTGATTTTGGAGAGGCTTAGAAATCTTACAAAGCACCTATTGCAAAAGATGGGATAAAATGGTAGGATTATTTAATCCAAGATGGTATGTTTTTCAGAGGTAATGAGTTGTGCATTCCTAGAATCTCAATGAGAATGAATTTAATTAAAGAAAAACATAGTGGAGGACTTGTAAGACCTTTTTGTTTTGATAAGACCAAACAGTTGTAGGAGAGTAATATTTTTTGCCTCATTTGCAGAAATATATCAGAAAATTGTGCAAAGTTATAGGATTTGTCAAGTGGAAATAGGAACTAGTCTGAACATTGGTTTATATTAACCTATACCAATACCTGAGTGGCCATGGGAAGAGTTAGTATGGACTTTGTTCTTGGTTTACCAAGGAAACAAAAGGGATATGATTCAATCTTTGTGGTTGTAGATATATTTTCCAAGATGACACATTTCATTCTATGTAAAAATTCTAATGATGTTGTGCATGTTGAAAAATTGTTTTTCAAGGAAGCAGTGAGACTACATGGTCTATTGAGGAGCATAGTTTCAAATAGAGATACAAAGTTTGTGGGATACTTTTGGAGGAAGCTATGGAAGAAGTTGAAAACTAATTTTAAGTGTATTTCAGCCTACCATCCTCAAATGGATGGGAAAATGGAGGTGGTGAATAGAATATTTAGCAATTTGTTGAGAAGTCTAGTTGGAGACAAGCCAAAGGGGTGGGATTTGGTTCTACCTCAAGCAAAATTTGCATATAACAACTTGATCAATAGGATTACAGGAAAACTCCATTTCAAATAGTTTATGGTAGTATCCTGAGAGATGTTTTAGATTAAAAAATGGTGGGTAAAAGTGAGAATAAAAGTGCAAACGCAAAGGACTTTGTTGATCACATGAAGAGCATACATGAAGAGGTAAAAAAACACATCATTAAAATGAATTTTTAGTACTACAAGTCTAAAGCTAATTTGAAGAGGAGAAAAAAGTAATTTTATATTGGTGATGAACTAATGATGCACTTTAAAAAATAAATATTTCTAGTTGGTAACTACAACAAGCTGAAAATGAGGAAGTTTGGGTCTTGCAAAATTGTAAGCAAGCATGATTCAGGTAATGAATATGAAGTAGAGTTTCCTAGTGAGCTCAATATTTCACCTATATTTAATGTTTCAGATCTAACAAAGTTTCATGAAGCTAAAAATGATGAAGGTATAATAGGTGAATAGTCACATATATGAGCACCTACTTTAGAGAAGGAGGAGATAGAAGCAATCTCGGACAACAGGGTGAGTAGGAGCACAGGGCATAAGAAATACTTTGAATACTTGGTGATATGGGTTGGAAGACCTATTAAATACGCATCTTGGTTATCAAAAGTTGAGGTTAATTGTCTTGGTTTTCCTTTTGAGAAGTGACAGGGTTACTTTCCTTTCTACCATTGGTGTATGATGCAGGAGCATCCACGTTTGTTGGCAATCTTGCATCAACCAAAAAGATTATTTTTTTATGTTGGCTTGGTTTGAGTAATGTTTTGAGAAATAAATTGATGATCTTAGGCCAAAAATAATATTTTAAATAATTGGTTTTATTTATGTTACAATTGTTGTAGTGGGGGATAGTTTTGAGTGCATTTTAATATTTGAAAAGGAAAAAAGACAACTTAGGCAGGGGTTTTCTTGGGGATTTACAAATTTTTACAGATCATTTAAAAAATCATCAATAGCTACAGGAAAAGTTGGACACCCATATGATGTTGGCAATGTATTTTTCAAAAAAGGGCTCCTATTTGTTAGGAGTGGAGAATCTTAGTTGCCAACTATTCATGGATTTTATTCCTAGGAGTTGTTTGAACATGCTTTGGAGGAATTAATATTATATTTGATTATTTTTATTAGCTTTTCCTAGGTTGGACATGGAGATGGGAGTTACATAATTGAAGGAGATAGTGGAAGCAAGAAAGAGGCAACTTGGTAATTTTGTTTGATTTTATTTTTTCTAGAATTTGGTGATAGGAGAGAGGGGCATAGTTTTTCTTGGGAGAGGTGAGAAGACATTATTGTTGTAGGTCTGAGGTAATATACAACAACAAATATTTTTTAAAGATTGCAGGTGCATTGTGCCAATGATTCTCAAGAAAATATTGTAGGTAGAAGGAGAATGATGTTATAGGAAGAAGTGAGATTGAAGAAATCTGAACTATGATTGATCTTGTTACTTGTATCAAACTTATAAATATGATTTGTGATTTTTTCCATCAGTTCAAAGGGCTGAAAACATTGTATTTTTAATTTGGCTAGGATCCAATGTAATACATGAGATTTTGAGCAATAAAACAATCATACTTGTTACCAATTTTTGGTATTGTCTGAATCAATTTTGGAATTATCTCTCATGTTATTAAAGTGATTTTAGAGGGTTTGAGAAACTCTCTTGCATCATAATCCTTGGCATTATTCCTTTATCCTATTCTTATTTTCCTTAAATTGATTGACTCCCATCATTATCACTCTTTTTTTTATTCAATTTGAGCAAGGAAATATATTCTATATCACTTAATTCCACTCCTTGATATTGATGATGATCATGATGGTTGTACCATTCTATCAATTTTGGATAATTTTCTTTATAAAATTTTATGGCTACCATATAACTGTTGATGGCATTATCACTTTTACTATACCAAGGGTGTATCCCTCAACATCATTTTACCACTTATCCATTTACCTTTTACATTTTATTGATTATCTTCATCAACACTAACACCTTGGGTCTAGCCTAGCCTCATTGTTGGGTAGCTACCTTAAAACCCTTATAATTGTGACCATTGAACAATATCAAGTTTTATTTATATTTAATTTCTAGTTACCATTATCTAGTTTCCTATTTCCACTTACTTTTGCAAGGTTTTTGTCATGTATACATCATTATCCCAACTAATTTCTCTTTCAATGATTCTTTTATCGAGAAAATTTTCATAGATCTATCCCCCAAAATAAAATGGTTACTTTTTATATTATTTTTAGTAAATTCTAAAGGAATTTTCATATATCCATCCACCAAGATAAAATGGTCAAGTTTTTACATTATTTTTACTAGTTTTTAGAGACATTTCAAGATATGGTAGATATACATTTTTTCTATTTTATAATTAGATCATACCTTATTTATTGTGTTTTAGTTATTTTTTATATTTCCTGTATATTTATTATGTGTTTTCTTTTTTCAATTTATAATGACTAGTTGCTATGAATTCTTTATAAGAAATAGAACATGCACCAAAAAATTAAGATCTAGAACCATGCTTTTGATTAGTATCTCTCCAAATAGTATTGCATTTGTTGTATTCCATGATTATCTATATATGTCACTATACTCTTACCATAGAAATATTCTTCATTTACATCCCATGAGCCTACTAAATGAGAGGATAAGTGTAATAACAAAAATTGCATTATCTATAGTTCATTTTATTGCGCTTTACACCTATTTTAGCTCTTTTTCATTTTATGTGTTTTTACCCTATATTAACCCCTTCTCCCCTTCCTAGGAATTATTTTATCCTTTTTATTTCTTTATTTTTAATTTTATAATGTTGATTCCTTTTTGTTGAATATTTCTCACCTTTCTCTTATTTAATAAATGTGTGTTTCTTTTTCTTTATGTTCCTCTTACCCCTTTCTTCCAATTATTAAGGCCCCTTCTTTCCCACTTGATCAAAATATTAAATGCATTATCATCTCTCTCATGTGTATCTAAACCTCTTATTTTCATCTTAAAATCTTGCATATTATATCTAATCTTGACTAATAATAACTACCCTTAAACAACACCCTTCTTAACTTTCCCTAAAAAATAGGTCTCCTTAGATGAAACAATATTTGTATCCCCCTAGGTAAGGTGGTGATAGTGTCAATACATCCCCTCACTAAAAAAATTGAATGGTAAATATGTTTGATGGTGATGGTTAGGCCCTTATAGTATTTTTTTTTCTAATTTCCCTTCAAAATTCTATAAAGTAGCTCATTTGTTCCTCATTTTTAATACATAAATTGCCAATTCCTCACATGATCATTAATTTGAGGAAATTTCTCCAAAGGAATGAGTGTATTTAAGTTTATATTTCATTGAGGAATTGTTGTGGTAAACCCCTTATTCTTTGCAATAATTTTCAAAGGCTTGTAGACATTATCGCATATCGCTCTTTATCCATGGGTAACTAATTTATTAGTTTTTCTACTATGTTAGCCTTTCCTTCTCCCCAAATCCCTCGGGGTTTGCACTACTTCCCCTAATTCTAAATTTTATCCTTGTCCTACCACTCTCATTCACCTTAAATCTATTAATCATCCACTTTATATCCATTTAACATTATTTTTCTCTCTCACCCTCTTTTCCACTTCTTACCCCCTACTTCCCTAGTTTTCTTTTTCCTTCCCAATTTCCTTTTTTATTCCCCAAAAATTCCCTTAATTTATTGCTTTATATCTCTCCTCTCACACCTCTTCCCATTTTATCCATTTTTATTTCATCTTATTTCTATTTAATATTTCATTACTATCTCTTTATCTCTTCTTTTCTAGCCTAGCTTGCTTATTGCCTTTGCCATGCCAACTAGGGTTTTGCATTCTATGCTTTAAATTAATTTTATTTTATAGTCTATATATTTATAATATTATTTTTAATTATAGTTTTCATGTATATTAATGATTGAACTCCCACAAGGGGATCAATTGAGGTGGACTCACACTTAACCACCTTACTTTGTAGGCTTATTATGGAAAAATTGGTGAAAAATCTATAAAAGTGTTGTAAATCACATAATAAATCTTTATAATTTTTATTATTTTTGACACTATGGATCAAGTCACCCCCTCTTGACTAGGTTGCCACCTTGGGTGTTAGGAGAGGAATAGGCACCCTTTGGGAGTAATGAGAAGGTTTTATCATCACCATGGATGTAAGATTTTGTATGACAATTTCCTTATGTGATAGAACTTCAAATTCCCTCATACAATTTCTAAAAAAAATTCTAACCTAATTCCACTATTTCCAACCATAGGAATTTCAAGTATAATTATTTTAATTTCTTTGTTTCATTATATTTCTTACATTCTTAGGTCTAATTAACATATTTTATCATTTACTTTATCTTTTGTTTATTTTCCTAATAGGTATCCATATAGATAGTTAAATAGCACACAAACCTAAACCTTCTCTATAAGTTTCACATCTCTCCAAACTAAAGTAAGGCGACCCCTTTCAGTGTAAGATTCCTTATGATAGTATTTTTGTTATAACTAGCCAAAAAATTCTAGAAACTTTCTTTTCTTAATTCTAAGCATTTTCTAAAATTTCTAAATCTCTCCATGGGTGCATCTTTATACACTTTTTCTCTAATATTTCTCTCTTAGTTGTTTAATTTCACATTTAAAAGTATTTTCTCTTTTTGATTTGTCAATCCTAACTTAAATTATGGTTTGATTAGGCCAATTGGATATTTTCCACACACTTTAAATATACTTATTTGATCTAAATAATAAAATACACATAAACACAAGAAAATATCTATTTTATTTCTTCACCTAGATGATATCATGTAGTGTCCATGATAAATTATAATTATATTAACTTGTGTTTATAATTCTAGTGAAAAGCAAAGTAATGGATCATAAAGACTATAATCCCAAATGAGTAGTTCAAATTAGTTAAGTGTCAATTGATTTCCTTATATGATGAAGCTATAGAGCTTAATAATTTTATATTCTATGTCTTAAAAAATTATGTCAAAGTCGGAGGATTTGTATTTCTCCGTAAGGAATATGATTCTATAAATTATGTATTATTTTGGGAATATTGTGAACTATTTTTAATAAAAATTTAAATGGAAGTTAGCTTAGAGAAATTTTTAGAGAAGTTTCTAAGAGTTCCAAATTCTAGTCTAACATTCCTAATGGTCCATGTATGGCAGGAGGATTAATTTTGGATCTTGCTCAGCCATTGTCTTATTTACACGATTGATAAATTGCTTTATTAAATTGAGTTGAGGAAATAGTATAGCTTGGTTTTCCTTGTCAAGTCTCCTTGTTCCCTGAACACAAAAGGTTAAATAGTTAAAAATAATAATTAGGCAACAAAGTATGATTTTAATATTATTCAATTCAACCTCCATTTATGGGGCCTATCAGGTTGATCAAATCTCAAATCTGTGGAGAGATGTAAAATGACACCCGCTGGATGAGGGCTGTCAAAGTGAATTTTAATGGAGCAGCGCGGGGAAACCCCGGCCCAGCAGGGGTGGGGTGTATCATCATGGATCATGAAGGCAAGACTGTAGCAGAAAAGGCCATAAGCCTGGGAATTGGCACCAACAATGAAGCAGAAATGCAGATTGCCTGGCATGGGATTAACCTATGTTATCATTTGGGCTTCAAGAAAACATTGATTATGATCAATGCAATTCGCAGAGGATTAACTCCGAATTGGAAACTCGATAAACTGCTAAATCGTATCTTGCAAGAGTTAGCTAAATTTAAATATTTCAAGGTGGCACATATATATTGGGAAGGCAATGGAGAGGTAGATACTCTATACAAAACAAAAATTGAGGTAAATGATGAGCGTGTTGTTGGCAGGGAGTTAATAGCAACGTGAAAGCACGTGTGAAGGACGACATGGAGGATGATTTGGGGTCTCCATCGGCTGAGAGAAGTTAATTAAGATGTCAGTAAGGCCTCCATGACCGGTTGGGATTGACAGCGGTGGATGTTTAAAACAACATCAGCCCTCATTATTTTCCAAACTAAAAAAGGATCAGAGATGGAGGCATCAATCTGTTTGGGAGCAAAGGAGAGGCAAATGGCATTTAGGGGGGTGATCACAGACGAGAGATTGCAGAAAGTTTTCAACGCGGACGACATGGAGATTTTGAAAGTAGTGAGGAGAATCATGGGCACAAAGGTTCACATCTACTCCTACCGCTACTGGGTGAACCCAGACCTAGCTTCCATTTTCATGGTATGGCTACTTCATGCCCAGGAGAGCAAGGACTCAATCAGGTGGCTAATGTGTTGATTGGTCAAAGCCTGTTGGCACGAAGAGATGGAGCATTATTTATAGATGGCAGTCGTGGGATGGGGGCTCTACCCTATGGGCAGAATTTGGCCAAAATTGGTCCTCCACTACATCGGGCCTTGGGTCCCCTTTCTAATCTGGAGTGTTGACAAGGACGAGGCAGCAAGAATGATTGAAGTACTGGGCTGCATCGCTCTGCTAAAAGAGCTCTGTTGCACATAGGGCAATCGAACCGGGGATAACACTAGCTCTTCCGGTTGCTGCCAGTGGATGCGAGGAGATGGAGGGAAGCATGAAAGATTGAAGACCAATGTTTGGGAAGTGTAGATGAGTGTCGTGGGCATAAAGCCCTATGTTTTTTGTAACTTTTTGTTATGGCAGTTTTTCGGCAATGACCTGGTTCATTTCAATGTAGATTTGGGTTGGCCCTTTATAGCCTTTTTATATATCAAAAAAATTATTATTCAATTCAAATAAAATTATATGAATCTTAATCATTAATCTATTGGGAGAATTTTAGACTATTGATTTATTAAAGGGAAATAATAATTATAGATTTATGAGTGTGTTTCTTAACTATTGATATAGTAGAGAAAACCTTTGAGTGACCCATGCCCATAGGAGGTTAATCTATAAGTTTATCCTTGTATTATTTAGATTAAAAATGATTAAGGCTAAACTCTATTGAATCCTAATGTTTATTTAAGAAAAGGATTGGGTTAAATCTTCTTTATTATCCTAAGAAGTCATAGTAATCAAGATAAATCTAAACATGTTAGGTGTCATAATTGGAATAGGCTAAACCTTCGACCCAATTTCCCATGAAACATAGAATTGAATTTTGATCAAATAATCTTAAGTGAAATTTGAAATTTATATGGATTCATTAAAAAATTATAATAAACCCCATAACTAAAATATGATTACATACAATAAAAAAGGAATGGATCATGATTGAAATCCTTTGTTGTGTGAAAATTCAGGAAAGGAAAAATTCAACTCAAAACTCGGCCATCCAAATCTCCTTGAGAGAAAAATAGATGTCTCTATAGAGATCAAAGTTGATATTGAAATGCTATTAGAAACTACAATAATATGTTGGTTCATCGTATCAAAACTATCAAGGGAAACCATTATGCTTTGGACGCACAAAAAAATTGGCCATCTCAATTTATCCTAAAATTCCTTCCAAATGGTTTCTTCTTTGTGGTTTTCTTGATCAAAGAAGACTTGAATATAATTCTAAAGGATGGTGTCTAGATGATGGAAAAATGACCATATACATGCAAAAATAGGAGAAATTTTTTAACCCTAACAATTATATGCCTTACAATAGCCCCCACTGAATCTGATTATATAACCTAGCAGTAGAATAATGGTCTAAATATTGTGCATAAAAGATAGAGAGAACCAACCATCCCTCCATCAGGATTGTAGGCGAGTTTATGTAATTTTGATTTCTTGCAAGAAAATTACATCAGACTTGTGAATTTTCACTTCTTCATAGTTACAAAAGTGGGGGTTCAATGTTAGGAATTGCACCTTGGTTAGCCAATTTTATCATTTCTTTAGGATTTGATACCAATAATAATTGTGTGTGGTGCTTATTATTGGTACAAGGAAGATACATTGGTTTTTGCTCCATCTATGTTGGACTAATGATTCCCCCTCTCAAATCAAATTTTGGGAATGGATGGTTAATAATCTCTCCATAACTAAATGGGTTTGAGGGGCTGATTTCAACATGGTGGAAAACCATTATGATAAAAGTTGGTTCAACCCTCATAAACTTTACCAAAAATAATTTGATGCTTGGATCCTAACAAGGAATACTATGGGAGTTTTAGACCCCATTGTAGACAAAAGAGATTCTCATTTCCACCATTGGTTCACTTGGTCTAACTCAAGAGAGGATGATTTAAAGAAGCTTATCTATATTTATAGATTTTATGTTGTTGATTCTCTTTCCATTGTCCCTTCTTTGCATAACACACTTATTATAGTTGATGCTACTACCTCCCTTTCAGATCACCTCCCAATTTTCTAGACTCATCAACTTTCTTCTTATCATTCCCAGCCCACTAGACTACCCTTCAAGCTCAACACCTCTCACCTTAACCATCCTGACTGACTTTCTTCTCTTATCTCCATTTGGAATGAAGCCCCTAGACCTCAACATAAAATTGGTTGGTTACAATGGTGTAATGAAGCTATTATCTGTTGCACCACCTTCCTAATATCTTATAAGAAAATAATGACTAGAAAAGATCTAGAATGGAAAAAAAATTAAGATACCAATTGGAATAAAGAATATAATTCTTTTAAATTCAGTACCAACTAACATCTATCTTAAACATGTTGTGATTGTTGCTAAAATGAAACTTAGAAGATTTAAATTTTACCGAGGTTCATTGCACAACTAAGGGCTAGGCTTTATTAGATGGAAGAAGGAGACAATTTAGGAAAAAAGTTATTTTTTATTTATCAAGCAAACACGAACATTCTCAAGAAATAATAATGTCTATATATGATCACAAGGGGAAGAAATGTGATAATCTAGATGATAGTTGGTATGATATCAAATCTCTTTTTTTAGCACTATCAACAGTTGTTTATGAATCCCAATGAAGGTGATCAAATTCAAGATGTTATTAAATATATGATTGGAAATTATATTCCCAATAAGATTTATCTTGAACAAAAATCCTACTTAGATGGCTTGTTCACCCTTTAAGAGTTTGATGCTACTTTGTAGGATATAGCTAACTCAAAAAGTCTCGATATTGATGGCTTACCTCCAAAATTTTATAGAAAATGTGATCATTCATTAGAGAGGACTTCTATGAGGTCTACCTAGAATAATTATCACAAGGATCCTTGGGTTCCTTTATTAATCAAGGGTTGATTAAATGAATTCCTAAAGGAAAAAATGAGAACAACATTTCAGGGTGGAGACTGATTACTCTTACTAACAAATCCTATAAGATTATAGATAAAACTATTGCTAAAAAAATTAAAAATACAATGCAATAAATTTTAAAGCCCAAGCAAACTAGTTTTTATTAGAGGAAGATTCATACTTGAAAACTTGGTGCTAGCCCGAGAAACTGTGGAATCGGCTCAACAAACTAGACAAAATTGCTTAGCTAATCAAATTGGATTTTGATAAATCTTATGATAGGATTAGGTGTCAATTCATATCAAAAGTTCTTAAATGGTTAGGCTTTTGTCCCAAGCTCATTTCCCACATAAAACTCCTCGTTGTTGATGCTAGTGCTTTCCTAGCTAGTAATGGGTCAATCTCTCAAACTATTCCTCTTCAAAGATTAGTAATGCAAGGTTTCCCCTTAGCTCCCTTCCTTTATGTCCTTACTATTGATGTGCTTGGGTACCTTTTAATTCATGCAAAAATTCAAAACCTCATTCTTGGTATTTCTCTACTTGGTGATGAAGTTTCTCATAATTCTCATTTTGTTGATGATAGCTTATTATTCATTCAAAACTCTCAAGAAGAGCTTAGCAGTACCCTCAAAGTCTTAGACCTATTTTATTTAACTACTAGCTCCCAATTATCTCTTAACAAAACTAAATTTTGGATGAATTCATCTAATTATCCACCTCCTTGGATATCCCCACAATGGAAATTCAATATCCATGGTGTTACTTCAAGATACATTGGCATCCCCTTTGGGATAGGAGTTTCATTATTTGAAATGTGGAAATTTTTCAGACACAAATTAAAAAGAAAGCTTGAATTGTGGTCAAATAAATTTCTCTCTATGGCTGGACACATACAAGTTGCAAAGAAAATCCTCATAGCCAGTCATGTTTACATTTCATCATGTTGGCTTCCTTCAAAAAGTAGCTATAATCAACTAACTCAATTAATTATAGGGTTTCTTTGGGGAAAATTGAATAATAAAAAAGGCTATCCAATTGCTTCATGGTTGTATTGTATTCAATCAAAAAATAAAGGGGGTTTAGGAATAATTGATCCCCTTTCACAATGGATATGCCTCATAGATCTTTTCATGCAACAACCCCATGGAAATCTCCTATTAGACACAAAATAGCTATAATTAAAACCAACAATTCTTGGAAAGAGGTTGGTTGAGTGTGGAAAAAAGTTTCTTCTCTTCTTGAATGGAAAGGACAAGACCTTAGTCATGTGATGAGCTTCTCTACTTCGTCTATTTGGTGGAATAGATTGATTTGTTTACATGAGCATCCTCTTTCCATTGATCATCATTTGCAGAGCAAGATTTTATTCAAAAAATGCATCACTCAATTTAGGAAAATTTAGGAGTTCTCATCATTAACTTGGAAAAATGACTTGCAACTCAAACGTGATTTTAATTAAGGTGCATGATATTTTCCTTCAGGATCTTCAATTGGAACTTTATACTCCCATTTCCTACAATTTTTTTAAATATTGAAGGTGGTTTCTAGGTTTTAATATAGGAAACTTTCCTTTGAAGTTAATCTATAATAAGCTTCTTCTACCAATACAAATGTAACCAAGGTTAAATTTGAAATGTTCAGTTTGAGCCTTGCTATTTGAGAATCAAAAGCTAAAGCTAGATCATAATTTCTAGCATGGAAGATTATCCACTATAAAATTGATGTGGGAGAATGTCTCACCTTTCTCCCTACCCACTCCTCCAAATTTTCTTTTTTGTCACAAGTTATAAACCAATAAACATGCTTTCTGGATGTACAAGTATGTGTTGGAAGAATGAAGGTGTTGTCATTGATTTCAACTAGTTACTAATTGGTTTTTTTTGTCATTGATGTCATCGAAATTGGTTTTTAGTTGTATATGTCGATGATATTGAGGAAATTATAATAAAGAAGGTGTGTAGGTATTCAGTATATGCTTTGAGATATGCTCTGAGATGTGTTGTTATGCTAGTGAGGATCTGAGTTGTTATTCATGATTGTTGATAGTTGTTGTATCTAGAATTTGGGCTTTTGGATTGTTGTACAATGCTTCACTAGTTGTGAATTGTGCATTTTGGTGTGCCTGGTTGTGGTCTGGGAGAAATGTAGTTGCTCTGAATTTCTTTGTATTTTGGTTTCATGTCTAGCGATTCTAAGTGTAAGTTGATGAGGTCATGTTCAAGTGAGTTTTTTTGTCCGAAAAGATTGGATGGTGTTAAGGAGTGTGTGCTTAATTGTTTTATGTGTTTTACATTGGTGTTGGTCGACCTTGCGTTAAACACTACTCATGAAGTTTATGAAAACATGTTTAGGCGTGTTGGGACTTATTTAGGTCCTCATTAAGTATGCATTTGGGTCTCCCTCATTATAATTCCACCATATAATTTTTTGGCGCTGACCTAATTTGAATTTGTAAATGCAAATGGTGTGTGGCTGACCTTGGATGGGTTTCAAGGTTGAAGATGGTATAAGTACAAGTTGTGGTGTTTATGGAAGACAAGATAGAGGTAAGATAAATGAAATAAAGATGTAAGATAGTGTGTGTGATGTGAATTTGAGTAGATCAGAGTGAGTTTCATGTTAGGGTTCCAAAGGCAGTGAGTTGAGGTGTCTGACTTCTTTAATACATGTTTGCAAGTATGTCAGTGAATTATGGTGGAAATATCTGTTGCATTGAGATATTTTTTCTCTATGTGATAATGAGTGAATTGTGGTGGAAATACTTGTTGCATTGAGATATTTTTTCTCTATGTGACAATCCTCTTCTATCTTCTTTGTACTTCTATGGCAGTGAGCCCTCATTGGATAGTAAGTCTTGTTTTCGACAACTCCTATCTTAGCAGTGAGCCTTTGTATTCAGTTTTGGAATTATTTATATTATGAGCTAATCCTCATCGTGGTTTTTCCCTCATTAGGTTTTCCACATAAATCTAGTGTTATTATGTGTATGGTTTTACTTATTTTAGTTTCTGCTTTTGCACTTAATGATTAATCATACTAGCAAAGTAAAGGATTTGTGAATGGTTATTGATCTAATCTTTGGTGAAAGTTTTAATTGTTAAAATTGCTACAACTATTTCACCCCTCCTCTTAGTTGTCTTGTTCAACAAATGGTATCAGAGCTTGGTTCCTTGGAGAAGATCTTAACCACTTAAGGAAGGTCTGGGATGGCGAACAAGATATTTATTGAGTGTCCTAAGTTCGATGGCAGTGACTACACTTTTTGGAAGGAAAAGATGGAAGGATATATATGGAATACTCTACATATGATTTTGAAAAAGCTTATAAGACTCCATATACTTCTCCTACTAATGGTCCAAGTATTGTTGATGAGATCAATGCACATGAAGCAAACAATAAGGAAAATTTTATTTTGAAGAATAGTCTCTCAATTCTAAATTAATTAAAGTTGTAATTTGAAGACTACTAAAGAGGTTTGGGATATATTGGAAAAGATCCATGAAGGATATGAAAAGGATAAAGAATCAAAGTTGTATAATTTGGAGGCACAATTCAAGATCATGAAAATGTCTGAAGATGAGAACATTAAATCCTACGTATAGAGAGTGGATGAGCTAGTAGGTGGTATGCGAGGGCTTGGTGCAATAGTGGAAAAATATGGGATAGTGAAGAATATTCTCAAAACTATTCCTGATGCATATAGTGAAAAGATATCTTCTATTGAGGAATTTGTATATTATAAGACCTATACTAAAGATCAGTTGTTGGGTACTATAACCTCATTTATGAGAAAGCATAGCTTGAGAAATGGATCAAGGACAAAAACTACTTTCAAGGCTACAAAATTTGAAGATCTAGGTGAAGAAAAATTCGATGAAGTGGAAGCTAACTTTGTAAGAAGAATGTAAAAGGGCTTTGGTAAGTATCAAGGTAAGTTACCTTTCAAATGTTTTAGTTCTGGGGGAATCGGTCATTATGCTTCAAGATGCCTAAAAGAGCTGAGAAGAATAAACATAGAGAAGGAAAAGAAAACAAAGGAAAGATGATCAAGAGAGAATATTATGTAAATGAAGATGTTGGTATTTTTGATGATGAGTCTGATTATGGAGATTTTGATAGTAATGAATGCTTATTCTTGGCTATAAAATATGAATCTACTTATGCTAATACTAACTACTGAGAGATGTGTGAAGGAAAGGGCTCCGAAAAAAGTTGAAGGTACTGCAATCTTTGCTCCTCGTGTTAAACAAGAAAAGAACTACTAGGTTGTTGATAGTGGTTGTTCACATCATATGACCGGTGACAAAAGTAAGTTTGTTAAACTTGAAAAATATGATGGAGGCTTAGTTAAGTTTGGAGATGATATTGGTGCTAAGATTTGTGCAATAGGTTTAGTCGGTTTTGATAGCAAGCATACTACTGATGATGTGTACTATGATAAGGGTTTAAGGAATAATTTTTTGAGTGTTGGACAGATGTTTAGTAAGAGATATAATCTTGTGTTTGAGGATAAGAAAGAAGGAAAGAATTTGAAATAGTGATTTCTACTAGAAACAAGTTTGAAGAAAATATTTATCAACTTAAGGGTGTTGATGGATGTTGCTTTATGTCTCAGATTAATGATATTTGGTCATGGCAGTGGAGGATGTGGCAGATGAATTTTGATAATATGGTAAGAATCAGTGTTGTACAAGCTGTGAGAGATTTACCAAGAATAACAAATCTTGTTAATGTTATTTGCAAGGATTGTTAGTTTGGAAAGCAAGCTAGAAATAACTTTAGGTCAAAGGAGCAATCTACTACCGGACTACTAGATTTGATCCATACATATCTATGTGCTCCTACAAGGGTGAGAAGTATACAAGGTGATAGGTATTTTATGCTTTTGATTGATGATTACTCTAGAATGACATGGGTTAATTTTCTTAGAGAGAAATATGATGCATTAGATAAATTCAAGGTATTTAAGGCTATGGTTGAGAATGAAGCAAATTTGAGAATAAAATGTTTGAGGTTTGATAGAGATGGATAATTCACCTCCAATGAGTTTAACATGTTTTATGAATGTTCATGGAATAAAAAGGAAATTATCTACTCCTAGAACTCCTCAATAAAATGGAGTTGTTGAAAGAAAGAATAAAATGATTCAATAATTTGTAAGATCAATGATAATTGAGGCAAGTCTACTACAAGTTTACTGGAGAGAAGCAATTCACACTGTTGTTTATGTATTCAATCGAGTTCAAGCAAAAGCTAAAAAAACTAAAACCCCCTATGAGCTATGGTGTGGAAGGATTCCTATTGTCAAGTATTTTAAGGTATTTGGAAGCAAATGTTATATCAAAAGAGATGAAGAGAATTTAGGAAAGTTTGATGCAAGATGTGATGACGGTATTTTCCTTGGATACTCTACTAGAAGCAAAGCTTGCAGATGTTTCAATAAAAGGTTGAGAAATATCTTAGAGAGAAAAAATGTCAAGGTTGATGAAGCATTGAATAATTCAATTGAAGTTGATGGATATTTATCAAATGAACCCGATTGCAGAGAAGTAGAAGTTGCTGAAAAACAAGAAAAGAAAAATGAAGAAGAAGAAGCTTTGGTGGTGTCCCCAAAGACACCTAAATATTTGCAAAAGAATCATTCTGAAGATCAAATTAGTGGAGACAAGAGAAAAGGAGTATTGACAAGAATCAAAGCTACTACTGTTGCTAAAATAAATTTGTGTTTACTTTCTATAGTTGAACCTAAGACAGTAAGTGAAGCATGTAAAATGAGCATTGGATGAGAGCAATGGAAGAACTTATGCAGATTGAGAAAAATTAAACCTAGGAATTAGCTCCTAGAACAACAGATAAAAACATAATTGGATCAAAATGGGTATTTAGAGACAAGTTGAATGAGAATGAAGTAGTCAGAAATAAAGCAAGGCTTGTGTGTAAGGTTTAATCACAAGTAGAAGGTATAGATTTTCAAGAGACTTTTTCTCTAGTGGATAGGATGGAAGCTATTAGAATGTTTTTGGTATTTTCTTCTTATAAGGATTTTAAAGTTTATCAGATGGATGTAAAGTCTACATTTCTGAATGGCGAGTTGGAAGAAGAAGTCTCATGGATCAACCAGAAGAATTTTAGTTGACAGATCAACCGAAATTTGAATATGGTCTACAGATTGAAAAAGACTTTATATGGATTGAAGCAAACCCCTAGAGCTTGTCATGTAAAGTTGGATAGATACTTGATTCAACAAGGTTTCAATAAAGGTACGACAAATAGCAATATATATTTCAAAATTGAAAATGAAAAAATCTCGATAGTAGTCGTATATGTTTATGATATTATCTTTGGAGGAAATGAAACAATGTGCAAAATGTTTGCTAAAGAAATGCAAAAAGAGTTTGAGATGTATATGTTTGGTGAGATCAATTTCTTTCTTGGGCTGAAAATTAATCAAATAGAAAAGGGCTTTTATTTCATAGTCAAAGTATGTAAAAGAAATATTGAATAAGTTTGAGATGGATGGTTCCAAACTGGTATGCACTCCTTTAGTGACTGACTGCAAATTGAGTAAAGATGATAATTCACCTAAGGTTTATCAAAGAAAATACAAATATATGATTGGAGGATTGTTCTATTTAACTACTACTAGACCGGATATCACGCATCTAGTTTGTCTTGTGGCTAGATTTCAAGAAGAACCTAAAGAAACACATGTTGTTGTTAAGAGGATATTCAGATATTTGAATGGTACTTCGGATTATGGTTTATGGTATCCTAGGGATACTGATTTTACACTAAGTGCTTATACAAATGTAGATTGGGCAGGTTGTGTTGATGAACAGAAAAAATACAAGTGGTGGTGCATTCTTTCTTGGTTGCAAATTAGTGTCATGGTTAAGTAAAAAGCAAGATTCAGTTTCCTTATCCATTGTAGAATTTGAGTATATTGCTACAACATCCTATTGTACACAAGTTTTATGGATGAAATAGACATTGAAGGATATCAAAGTAATGCATGATGATCCCATCTCTATTTTTTGTGATAATACAAGTGCAATTAACATTTCAAAGAATCTAGTGATGCACTCAAGGACAAAGCATATATCAATAATGTATCACTTTTTGAGAGAGAAGGTCATGGAGAATGAAGTAAAGCTCGAGTATGTACCTACAAAGGTGAGTATCTTCAAGAGAAGTTAGGGGTTATTTCCCCTTATTTCTTGAACTAGATGTATATGGATATGCATCAGTCTAGTGGATCTATGGATCTATCTTCTTTTTGGACTGATGTTTGGTGGCTACCTCTCAGGGGGAGAAGGTAGTGACTTGTGCTATCATTGTGCAGTTGATTGAGTGTACTCCTAAGGGGGATTATTTAATATTGGTAAAGTTCTTGGTGACAAAGGGGAGAATAATGTAAAATATCTTTTTCCTTTTCCATTAATGTCAAAGGGGGTGAAATTATCATGTGAAAAATTAAGGGGGAGAAAGCATTCTAGAGATTGATGGTTCAAATTTGTTGTATCGTATTTGATGGTTTTTCACATCATGCATTGCCATCAATGATAAAGGGGGATATTGTTGCAAGTATGAAGGTGTTTTCATTGATGTCAACTAGTTACCAACCGGTTGTTGTTGTCATTGATGTCATGGAAATTAGTTTTTAGTTGTATATTCGAGGATATTGAGAAAACTGTAATAAAGAAGGTGTGCAGGTATGTGTATGCTTCGAGATATGCTCTGGGATGTGCTGCTATGCTAGTGAGGATTTGAGGTGTTTTTCATAATTTTTGATAGTTGTTGCATCCAGAATTTGGGCTTTTGGATTGTTGTATAGTGCGAGATATCTTCACTAGTTTTGAATTGTGCATTTTGGTGTGTTTGGCTATGGTCTAGGAGAAATTTAGTTTCTTTGAATTTCTTTTTATTTTGGTTTCATGACTTGTGATTCTAAGTGTAAGTTGATGAGGTCATGTTCAAGTGAAATTTTTTATTTGAAAAGATTGGATCATGTTAAGGATGTGTGTGCTTAATTATTTTGTGTTTTACACTGGTGTTGGTTGACCTTGTGTTAAACACTACTCACAAAGTTTATGGAAGCGTTTTGAGGTGAGTTGGGACTTATTTAGGTCCTCATTAAGTATGTATTTGGGTCACCCTCATTCTAATTCCAACATGGAACATTTTGGTGCCAACCTAATTTGAATTTGTAAATGCAAATGGTGTGTTGTCAACCTTGGATGGGTTTCAAGTTTGAAGATAATATAAGTACAAGTTGAGATGTTGATGGTTGACAAGACAGAGGCAAGATAAATTAAATACATATGTGAGAAGGTATCCAACATCTTTGATGCATGTCTGCAAGTATGTGAGTGAATTATGGTAGAAATATCTATTACATTGAGATAGTTTGTCTCTTTGTGACAATCCTCTTCTATCTTGTTTGTAATTCTATGGAAATGATCCCTCCAGGTAGTGTCCCTCATTGGATAGTAAGTCAGGATTGTTTTGGACAAGTAAGTACTGTCTTGGCAGTGAGCCTTTGTATTCAGTTTTGGAATTCTTTAAATTGTGAGGTAATACTCACCATTTTTTTTCCCTCATTGGGTTTTCCACGTAAATCTGGTGTTATTATTTGTATGGTTTTACTTCTTTCAGTTTCTATTTTTGCACTTAATGATTCATCATGCTAGAAAAGTAAAGGATTTTTGAATGGTTATTTATCTAACCTCTGGTGAAATTTTTAATTGTTAAAATTGCTACAACTAATTCACCCCCCTCTTAGTTGTCTTGTTCAACAATATGCCCAGGAAATTTGGAAAACAACTTTGGCCTCTATCCTTGCTATATTTAACAAAAAATTAAGATGGAAAACATCACTATTAGGGTTTCATTTGTTCAAAAAATATAGTTTCATAATCTTTTCATCAATGTATCCTTTTGTATATTTGGAAAATTTGTTGTAAATAAATTTTCTCTAATGCCTTCTAGCCTATGGAAGTAATTGTGCATGGTTTATTCTCTAGCATTATCTTACAAAAGTCAACACTTATTAGAGCCTTGAAAGAAAAACTCAGTTGTAATTTAGAGCTTAGTTGCAATTTAGACCTTAAGACACAAACAACTCAAGTGCAATCTCAACTGGTAACTATTGCTAAGAACCACCTTAGATCTCTATTCACATATATTTAAATTTTTACAAAGGAGAAAGTTCTCTATACTCTTGGAGAAAAGTGAATGTATTGTAATTTTCAAGTTGTAGCTATTTCATCACATGCAGTTGTTTCCTGCTTATCTTCTTTGTTGTTGAATCCTCTCTTTTGTGGCTTCTTTCAAGATTCGTGTCTTGAAAGAGCCTTTTTAGTCTTTGTTCATTCCCTATTTATTATTAATATATACATTTTTCCAATAAAAAAGATAGGGAGGATGCTTGGAACACTCTTATATTTGGACACCAAAATCTTTGAAAATATTCATACATATATGCTAGATTCCAAGTGGCAGCAATAAATAATAATTACCAAAATAAATCACATTTACAATGGGAAACAAGATATGGATCTAGTTAATAGAAATTGAGGATTTCTTATTTGCCTAAAATTTTGTAAAATAAATAATTCAAATGCGATGTGCTCATGCCCCCCTCCATAGGAAAAGAAAGTTTGGACACAAAAGAATGAAGTAAACGCTAAAATCCCAATAGAAAGTGATTTGGATAAAAATGTACTTATTAAACCTTATATGTTGCTCCCAAAATTCAATCTAACAAGCAAATAATTCTTCCATGTGGCATAAATGCTATGGTACTTAGAAAGAGTCTTATTTGAAAAAAAATTTGGGTATGATACCCCAATCATAGCTCCTCCCAAAATTAAAAAAAAATAGATCTTCCACAAGATTAAACAAATCCGCCTTTAAAATACTTTTGATGAAGACGAAAAAAATAGACTTGTTGGATACATAATCAATAGACCAATTTGCAAGAAATAAAATATGATGCATTGTGAAAGTATTTTATTGCTAACTGTTAGAATTGGCTATGGTTGCCACCAAGATCTATGGACCAAATGGAAAGCACAAGAAAGAGAGAAATATTATGACAAGAATAAACTGTATTCAATGTCATTAATATGATATGCTGATTATGATTGATTACAAATGAGAGAGACCCCTTGGTTATATAGCCAAGGTGAGAACATAGAAGGGCATAAGATTATGACAAGTGTCAGAATCTTATGACATGAGACAACTAGGAAAACTTATCACTCCACCAAAGATGGAGAGATAATCACATGATGTGTCCACAAAAGGTGGGTGAAGATAATGACATGTCAAGTCCACCAAAAGTGGAGATTCTCCAACAACTCCTATGTGGTCCCTAAGTAAACTTAACTAAGGTGTAATTATGACCTAGGACAAGGTACAAGACATTTAATTACACCAACACTAACAATAAAACCACCAATAACAATATTTTGAAGGCTAAGGGAGGAAACTCTTCCCTTAGGACACAACGAAGATCACAACCTGAAATGTTAGGGGCCTCAATGCTCCTAAAAATTAATGTTTAGTTAAGTGTCATTTATAGACAATAAGCTTATACTATTTGAAGACCACAACAAATTCAAGTTAAAGATTGGGAAGATAAAAAATATTGGCTAGCATCTCGAGTCACTCACATTGGTTCAAATTTATCTTTCTCTCTAATCAACATGTATGGCCCTTGCAAAGAAGAGGACAAAAAATGTATAGTTTGAAATCACTAATCTAATCTCTACCTATAATAACAATGAAATTTTTATACTCATTGGGGATTTTAATTCAATTTTATTCCAAACAAAAAAGAAAGGAGGGATTAGCCATGCTGATAAAAGATAGTAAGAATTTAGAATGTTTGTTAGTGACAATGACTTGGTCAAAATTCCACCCAAAAATGGTGAGTACAATTGGATAAATCACAATAAAGGTTTCACCTACATAGAATAATGCCTTGAAAATTTACTCATCTCCTCTAAATGGTGCCAAATTCTAATAACAATGGATTCTTTGATCTTACCAATCTCTAGATCAAACTGCTTTCTAGTAAATCTAATTTTAGAAAATGATTTCCCTCTAGCGTAATGCCCATTTAAATTCAAAAAATATGTGGTTAGGGAATAACTCACTGAAAGACCATATGAAATATTGGTGGATCAAGGTATAAGTGCCCAAAGGATCCACTATTTTCATGTTTTCAAAAAAACTTACTGTTATTAAGAATAAGCTAAGAGATTGGAATATTAGCTACTTTACAAATATATTTCAAGAGAACAATAAACTAGAAGTAGAGCTAGTGTCTCTAAATCAAAATGTTATAAGTCAAGGAATCATTTCTGAATATTATAGGAAAGAAAAAGATCTTATATGGAAGCTCACTCTAAAATCTTAGCCCGAGTAGAAATCTATTGGAGACTATTGCCACTTTGTTCCCCCCCTTTTATTTTCCATCAGCTATAACCAATATGAGAAATATTAATGGTTTTATCATACTTAAATATACCTCTGGTAGTTTTATTATCCCTTTTCCAACTTCAATCAAATACCCATTTGAAAAAATCTCAAAAAAGTGGCTAAATCTCCCTCTTTCCTCTTTAGGTCATGTCAAAGTTCCAGGTCCCAAAAGGACATTTGGACAAAGCCCAATTGTCTATTTTCTTTCTGAGTCCCCACTTCCTCTTTTGGTCCCATCGGAGTTTCAAGTCCCAAAGGGATATTTGGATAAAGTCCAAATTCCCATTTTCTTTTCAAGTCCCTGCTTCCTCTTTCGATCTCATTAAAGTTTTGGGTCTTGAAAGGACATTTGGACCAAGTCCAAATGTCCATTATCTCTCCAAGTCCACACTTCCTCTTTTGGTCCCATTGGAACTTTACGTCCCAAAAGGAAATTTGTACCAAGTCCAAATATCCATTTTCTTTTTGATTCCATGCTTCCTCTTTTGGTCTCATTAGAGTATTGATTCCCGAAAGGACATTTGGACTAGGTCCAAATGTCCATTTTATTTTTGAGTCCCCACTACCTCTTTTGGTCTTGTCGGAGTATTGGAACCAAGTCCAAATGTCTATTTTCTTTCCAAGTCCCCTCTTCCTCATTTTTTCCTTTCAATATTTCAAGTCCTAAAAGGACATTTGAAAAAGTCCAAATTTCCTAATCCATTCTTGATTCCTAATTCCCCCTTTTCTTCAAAATGTCTTGTTGAGACTTTTTGTTTCCTTTGGAAATTTTGGTTCTTTCAAAATTTTGGGTTCCCTTTAGACATTTGGACCAAGTCCAAATATCCAAATCCATTCTAGATTCCCTACTCCCATCACCTTTGTTCTTTTTGGGACTTTCGACCTCGTAGAGACTTTTGGACAAACCTATCAACTTTTTACATTTTGATTTCAAAATCACCATTAATGTTATGGTGACTTCCCCAACTACCAAATCTAATTCTTGGAGCTACATGAATGATTTTAAATATATTTTTCACCAACTCTAAGTATAAAAGTGGCACCCATGCTTCATTTATTATTTGAAGACTACTTTTCTGTTAGAGGCCCATTCCTAGCTATGATTTTACTACAAAATTTATGGGATACTTTATTATTTATCCACATATTTATCAATGTGGAGGAATGGATATGGTTTTAGGGACTTTCTAGTAGGATTTCACCTTGATATTTTAAGTACGCATGTTTTCACTTGATTTGTAGAGTATTTGGCTAGGGTTTCCCACCCAATCACATGCCTTATCTCTCCTATGACTTGTAGATAAATATGGCATTTGTGTGCCTATTATAATGGTTCTTCCCTAGCTTCTCTTATAGATACATGTATGTTCTACATTTTTGCAACTTTAGCACTAGCCTATGTCTCTCTATCAATAAGATTGTGAAATGGAGGAAAATGTAGGTGAGGTAGGTTTTGAATGGGGAATGCACCTATTTTCCTTATTTCATTAGGAAAAAGAGACCCCCTAGGGAAATATTTACTTTTAACCCTTAAGTGAGACAATCTTGATAGAGATCTTGTTGTTTTCCTTATGATTGAGGATGGGGTAAATCAACTTGAAATGAACTTTTAGGAGAAAAACTAAAAAATAGTAAACAAACCCAATTGTGCAATTTAACACTTGAAACATTAATTTAGTAGAATCCACAAAGTTCTAGCAAATCTAAGAAGGTTGTGATTTTATGCACCTATCACAAAAAAGCTTCTACTAAGTTTACTCCTAAGAAAGATTTTCCCTAGAGCGAATGGGTCTTTGTAGTCCTTTCTAAAATTGTAAAACTCTGATATAACCTTTGATCTTCTCTTTTTTCCTATACCTTTCAATCTTCGATTCCAAATCTGTACTTGTAGCAAAACAAAAAAATTGTTTTTATGTATGAGGGTTTGCCTCGGTCAAACCTCAAGTTTGGTAATTAAAACTTGATGAAAAATAAATATATCTAAAACTTGAAACTGTGTGAGAGCCCTAATCTTAAGTGTGTCTAAGATTGTTAAGAGCTAGAATGAAAAGAAACCTTATTCAAGTGTGTTATAATAATATCCCTTAATGAACATGAATGTTGAGCACAAGACCTAGAGTTAGGGAGAAGTCAAATCCCCTAATAGATCTAAAATATGATTATACCTTGCTTTAGGTGGCTAATAGAATGAAGATAGAAGATGGGATCACTAGGAAACAAGTCATTAGATCAAGGGAAATGGCTAGTTGCATGTGTTGGAAATTTTGTTGCACCAAAAGGTCGACCTTTCAATGCCTGATACAAGAGTTAGATAAGATCCACGAAAGGTGGTTAAACCATTTCACAAACCCTGAGCACCACGCATGCACAACACAAGGAGACCAAGGGAAACACCTTGCAATAATCCCCATAGTGCAAGCGAGAGGTTCAAACCCGTGACCCAACTCTAATACCAATTTTTATGCCATTTCATGCTTTGAACCAATTAAATTTTCGGACTGCACTATACCAAGTATGACATTGGTCTAAAACCAATAGTAGCTCCGCCCTAGGCTTTGCACCATTTTCTTAGCCTAGGAATTTTCACTAATCTCCCCCTTTGACATTAATGGAAAAGGGTCATCCTCAAGATTTGTACACTTTCTCCCCCTTTGAATATTCTCCCCCTTTGATAAGCAATTCAAAGAGAAAGAGTGGATTCTTGAATCTACAACCATCAAGTCGTTAGAAATTTGTACAACCATTTTTACCTAACTTGATCTGTCCTTTCAATTCTAGGGATGAATGAGATACCAATGAAGCTCCCCCTAGAATTATGCCCTATCACTAGAGTTTTAGTAATATGATTGGGGAGCAATTACTCCAAAAAATTTCCTCAAATATTTAAATTATTCCTTGGGAAGAGGCTTTGTAAAAATTTCAGCCACTTGATCTTTAGTTGGCACATACTCCATGATAACTTCCTGATTTGCAACCTTCTCTCTGATGAAGTGATACTTAATTTACATATGTTTGGTTCTAGAATGCATCACTATATTCTTTGAGATTTTAATTACACTTGAGTTATCACAAAGAATAGAGATAGGATCACTGTACTCAACCTTGATATATTTAAGCGTCTACTTCATCCATAAAACCTAAGTACAACATGTTGCAGTTGCTACATATTCTTCTTTTGTTGTGGAAATTGCAACTAATTCTTTCTTTTTTCTCATCCATGACACAATTTTATTTCCCAAGAAAAATGCAACCTCTAGTGCTTCTCCTATCATTTGCACATCCAACCCAATCAACATATGTATATGTTGTTAAAGTAAAATCTTTACTCTTGGGGTACCAAAACCCATAGTTAACAGTACTTCTGATATATCTAAAAATTCTCTTCACCACATTGACACAAGACTCCTTGGGAGTAGCTTGAAACCTTTCTACCATACACATTGCTTGCATAATGTCTAGCCTTGATGCAGTTAAGTACAAGAAGCTTCCAATCATTGACCTATACATGATCTAATTTGTATTTGAGGATTCATCTGATTTTCTCAACTTATGACCAATTATCATGGGGGTACTAACTGGTCTACTATCCTCCATACCAAAATTTTAAGCATTTCCTTATCATACTTGGTTTGAGATATAAATATCCCATTATCAATTTCTAAAATTTGTAAACCAATGAAAAATGATAGCTCTCCTAGCATTGACATCTCAAATTCATCTTGCATATGTGTAGAAAATACTTTACACGTCTTATCATTGCTACCTCCAAATATGATATCATCTACATACACAATAACAATTATCATATGATCCCCTTCTAATTTGAAGTACAAATTTCTATCTACACATCCCTTTTCGAATCCTTTTTGTTGTAGATATTGGTCTAACCTTGAATATCATGCTCTTGGTGCTTGCTTTAGACCATACAATTCCTTCCTCAATCTACATACATAATCTTCTTGTTCTGAAATTTGAAACCCATATGGTTCTATGTAGACTTCTTCTTCTAGGTTTCCATTCAAAAATGAAGATTTAACATCCATTTGATAAACTTTAAATCCTTTATAAACTGAGAATGCAAGAAACATTCTTATTGCTTCTAATCTTGCCACTGATCCAAATGTTTCTTCAAAGTCAACGCCTTCAACTTTTGCATACCCTTTGCACACCAACCTTGCCTTGTTCCTTACTACAACACCATCCTCATTCATTTTGTTTATAAACACCCATTTAGTACCTATGAATTTTTTGCTTGGGGATCTAGAAACCAATTCCCATTTTTTTCCTTCTCAATCTGATTAAGCTCTTCTTCCATGACTTTTATCCAACTCCCATCCTTGTCTGCCTCGATATAACTCTTTGGTTCAATTTGTGATAGAAGAGAAAAAAATTATTTGTTCCTTATTCTTTGCAAGCCTTCTTCTTGTCTAAACTCCTTCATTTTTGTCACCATCCCTCTTTTTTCACCTCATCCTTTAGCTAGTCCCACTTGACACATGTCCTTAGCTTGCTATCTAGTTAGGGACCCACCACACACACCACGAGTACCGTTTGATCATCATCACTCGATCTCCACTATTGCCTATTATCTCACAAGGCTAGACGAGGACCGGCCACATAGTAGGATGGTGAGAGGTCATTGATCTTCAAGCCTTGATCACATCCATGGATCGAACCGAAGGAAAATATTTTGTGCCTGACTTAGGAAACCTTATGGTCCTTAAATATTTTCTAGACCAGTAAACACTAGGAAAAGGGGGACGATCACACCAATGACTTATCACTTAAGAGACTTGCAACGACCAATTATTATTCATTGATAAAACATAAAGTCTATTTAGTGCCATAACTGCAAGAATTAGGGTTTAACAATAAAACCCTAAACCAAACCAAGAGCACAATTAAATCCTCCCTAAGCATATTTGACCTCTTTTGATTATGTAGACCAAACCAATCGAATCCTCTAAAAAAAACCATGTCAAATCTATGGTCAGATTCCTCCACAAACCTTCAGAAGTGACTTTTGTAACCTCATAGCAATATTCCATAACATTGCAACTTTTTGAGCAACTCTGCAACAATTTTAGTACATGCTCCTTTCTTCATCAACCTTCACCAATTCTTCTAAAACCAAATCCACTGCAACTCCAATCTCTCCTTTGACATAAATGACAACAAATTTTCCAATATCATGTCTCGAAACCTAGAATCTATCATGATCCACCATATGCATCAATCTTCAATCATGAACAATGCCTGATCAATCTTCACAAAATGAGCTTGAAGACCTACAAAAACAATTGAAATTCTACTCCAAGACTTTGACTTTGCTTGCTTGAATGTTCATCTTGACCTTCAATGCTAATTTTTTGAATATCTCCTTAATCTTTTTCTCAACCTAGTGTAAAATGATGAAAAGACTAGGCTTTATAGGCTTCCTTTGTAATTTCTCAATTATTAAATCTTGAAAGCTGGCATTTAAAACTTGAATCTAGGACTTTAAAATGCCACCAAAAACATGTTTAAAATTTTAATTTGGATCTTAAAGGGGACCCATTCACCCAAGGGTGAATGGTTCCTAGCCTAAAAATCCAATATTAATGACTTTTGAGGCATTAAATTAATTAAATGCATTTATTCAATGCATGTTGCAATGTCAAAAAATGTTTAAAATGAACCTTGGGATGCATAATAAAGGGTTTTAGGGTCATATTTATGAAGGGTAAAATGCATAAAATTGAGGTCACTAAAATAGGTCCAAACTAAGTGTGAAATTGTACTATCACATAGAAGGAGTACAATTTTCTACACTACATTTAGCCCCCACTTTAGCAGCCATGTGACACTATGTGGATATGCAATTTAAAGGACTTAGATCATACTATAAAAAGGATACTCGTATGGATTTTTCATAAATAGGGAGAATGAATCCCCCATTGTAGTCATCTACAAAACTACAATGTTAGGAACCCCATCCTACAAAACTTTTTTTTAGTCATCCAAAATCAAACTTCTACAGAGAATCAAATTCGAGGGTAGATGTATGCCCCCTGATTCCGCTTGCTTTATGGAGGTGGAGTCAGGGTAGCAATATAACCACATCAAATTGCTTTGCTTGATGATGTGAATGTTTACAATAAGGTATTGAGTCTACAACACCACATATTGATAGACATTGGAAAAGATCAAGGATGGAACCATGAATCAATGCAACAAATGGCATCAAAAACAAAGTTCTCTAGCCCCCAATATGCTAATTTGAATGAAATATAATTTGCATAAACTATGCTTATTTAATAGTATTAAGTATATATGAATGAAAATAACATTTCTAACTATCATTTTGACATTTACCTTTTGAGAAATTACCTTGTGCAAAGTGATTGAAAATTACAAGCAGACGATCGTATGAGCCTCCTAAACTGATAGTTTTGCAAGATGAGATGGAATCTAGTCTGCTATGAGACACAATTAGTCCATTGTTCATTGATTTACCTTTGCATTTTTACTTTTATATAATTTTATTTTTATTTCTAGGAGTTTTGTGACCACGTCCAAAAATGGCCCAAGTGTCCAGGTTTGACCCGAGTGTCCTAGAGCACCTTTAATTTATTTTTAATTATTTGATGAATATTTTTATGCATGTTATTGATGCATTGTTTCTTCTTTTCCAAGTTCCACCTTGCGCACATCAGTGTTTAGGAGGTAGATTGTTTACATTTCTTTGAGAGCAGGTTACCCAGTTGACCACAAAGGAGATAGACATTCTATGTGAGACTAGATTATTTTGGATTATATTATGTCACCAATGAGATATCATAATGCTATGCTTATGGAATCAGTGGAGAGATGGCATGCAAATGCTTTCACATTCCATCTATCATCTAGGTTAATATCATCCACATTAAGGAGGATTGTACACACATGTAAATACAACAGGATATTGAGTATTGTACCAATCATCCTATTACGCAAGCAAAGATCAGGGCTCCTGCACACACACTCTCCGTTGATGCGGTGCATTATGGTTTTCACTATGGAATTAGCTCTTGTGACCCTATTCATACTATTCGTGATATGGAGCATCATCACATAATTTATGCATGGGGTTTCAATATGTTGGCTCACCTTTACTATGATCTCAGGCGGTTTGTGTATTGAGAGTTAGACAACATAATACATTGTACACTCTTGTAGGTATGGGCCTTCGAGCATACCATATGTACTATTCCTATAGGTTATCCCATAGTAGCAATCATGGGGTACCCATTATCTTTTAGCTATAATCTAAGATAGAATTGGGAGTTCAAAGATTTGTTATTTTGGAGGATTCAATTTAATTATTTAGAGGAGGTAGTATGGAGGCCCTACCTCACTATACCCTAATGGCTAGATCACACACAACATCTTGTTAGGATGCAGTAGGATAGGCTCCTACTAGGTTAGCATGACTATATAGTGATTTCATTTTATTATGATTAGGTTATGAGGTAGTTTGGATAGATTTAGGTACCATCGAGGCCATGAACCACATACCTCAGATCATCATGGAGTGGCTCTGGACTTGGAGACATTCAGCATCCCATGGTTAATGATGTGTCCTTTAGTGACTAGGATGATGAGGACCATTACATTCCCTTAGCATCAAACCTAGATGACATAGGAACCACTATAGCCTATGAGCATTATTGGTCGAGAGCACAATCAACACATGTCTTCCCTTATAATTAGCTCATAGGTGATGTTGGACCTCTTCTAGGTCAGGAGATGAGAGAGAGGAGATGGTCACTAGAGATACAGATCAGGATGACAGAGTAAATGACCTAGGGGATGAGGATGAGGAGGATCTAGAGTAGATGAGTGATGATTCTAATGAGATGGATGAGGCCACAGATGCCCCTAAGGAGAGACATATATTTCACACACGAGTCACCCGAGCATAGTTGGTAGTTGTAGCATGCATCAACATTCATGAGCATGGAGAGGCCATTGGTATTGCACCTTCCACACTTTCTGCACATGAGGGGCCTATCATCCCATAATGAGACCCCAATTGGTGGGTTGGAGATCCAGGTAATGATATGTTATTATGTTTCAGTTGATTTTTCATGCATTTTGGCACAAATTTAGGCATAAACAATCGGTTTTAGCGCTTAGAGTAGGCGTTTTAGCACTTTCAACATTTTTTTTAGTGCATATAGGATTCAATTTTTGCATTTCCTATGTAAAATCCAGTTTAGCGCATCTGATAGATAGAGTAGCACTTATAGGATGTCATAGGAAAATAGTACTTTAGCACATCTAGGAAACAATCTAGCACTTTTAGGTTGTCGTGCATCCGGTGAATAAAATGGTACTTTTAATTAGATTTTCAACACTTTTAGGGAAATAGCACATAGAGGAAATTATTTAGTGCATCTAGGGCATAGAATGGCATATCTGAGTTTTAGCGCATCTAGGGGAAACTTCAGCACATACAGGGTTTTAGCGCATAGAGGCCGCAGATTAGCGCTTTTTAGGAAATGTGCCTGTTTGATGAAAATGATGATGTTTATTTCTTCTTTGGTCAATAGATATAAAAATTGTCTTGTCATCATGATGATATGGATAGAAAATTTGATAAAGAATTGATAACTTTGTTTCCCAAATAGAAATCAAAGAGTAGATAGCTGATAACTTTGTCTCCCTTGAACGAAAAACAAAGTGTAGATTGATATGACTTCTGATAAATTTTATTTTTTGCGATAGGAAACAAATAGTAGATGATTGATTGAAAACATGTTTGCATTCGTGATTGAAATACAAATTGGATGATGTTTTGATTGTTGATAAATTCACATTCCTGAAAAAGAAAACAAATAGTAATTGATGATAGAGCATATTGATGTGGTATTCAGATAGATAGAATGTACATTAATTGCATGATATGAGTCACCTAGATAAAACACTTGAGATGGGTCACTTGATATGGGTCAACTGATATGGGTCTGATTGGTATGGGTCACTAATATGGGTCTGATTGGTATGGGTCACTGATATGGATCTAATTGGTATGGGTCACTGATAGATAGACATGATTCAAATTGATTTGCTTGATTGAGATTGAATCATTGATATGATATTGATTTGATTGTCCTTGTGATAACCAAAAATGGAGGTTTTCAAAAACCTCCAGATTAGGGAGCGTCACTCTACAAGATGGGATCGGATACTAGAGCTTACCCCTAAGGATATAGTGTTGATAGTGGTATGTGGATTGGGATATTTTTTGTCCATGCCTCTAATTCAGGTCAGCAGAGGACTATTGACCGCACTAGCAGAGAGGTGGCATTCAGAGCATAACACCTTTCATTTGTCAATGGGTGAGTTGACTGTGACCCCTAAGGATGTTTACAAAATTTTGGGTATTCCAATGGTAGGTGCCCTTGTGTTCTATGACCACAAGGAGCTAGGTGGTATAGATGCACTACAGAGAGTGTATCGTGATGTGCATATAGTAGGGTATTGGGTGCCATGGGTAGAATTTAGGAGATATTCGACCTTACCTGCAGTTTTAGGTGTATTTATTGGAGGTCTCCTTTGTCCAGATTTTCAGTCAAAGGGACTATCAGTGGGATGGGGGAGGATCATCGAGTAGATGATGGTACAACCACAGAGATATGCTTGGGGGACCTGCATGTTGGCTCATCTATATCATGACTTACATCAGGTGGTTTATAGAGGTTCATCCAATTTTTCATGTGGTGTTACACTGCTCCAGATCTGGGCATGGGAGCATATTGTTGTGATGAGACCATCTTGTCCCAGAGTGAGGCCACCAGGCAAGCCATATGTGTATGCATATTCTATGGAACTTGTCCAGCCCAAACTGGGCAAGTTGGATTATTGGAGATGGTGCCTCGATGATATGGATGTAGTGATATGGCAGCCATACATAGATTGTGAGCCATGGGATACAGATTATTTAGAGATGTCGTTTGTATGTATACCCCAGTTTTTTATAGGGAGGACCCCATTCATTATAGATAAATTCTTGGCATTGCGGATGCAACAACAATTCATATTTACATAGGGGATGCCTCAGGTTGTTGCACACTTGCATGGAGCAAGGATGAGTCAGGATGGGGTCCTTGCATTTCATATCAGATAGCATATACAGAGTACACTACTTTAGCGCCTAAGGCATGGGATGATAAGCTAGATATTGTTGATGTTGGTATGTCCAATGAGTACTCTGTTTATTATCATACACATCCATTTCTGTGGTTGACATGTCCAAATGAACCAGCGCCCATTATGGTGGCACCACCAGGGGGTAGGAGACAGAAGGATGTAGCAGGTGGTGAGCAGGCAGTTGGTGGAGGAGAGGAGGAGGATAGTGGAGAGGAGGAGAAGAGATTATATGGTGATGATGGGGATGATGGTGGAGAGGAGGAGTGGGTGCCAGTAAGACCGAGGCTAGAATTTTTGGGCCGTATTCAGATCATGCAGAGGCCAAGGACTAGGATTAGACATCGGACAATGATCAAGGTCGCTTCGACATCTTAGCAGGCATAGATAGCTACTCTATAGGCCCAGGTGCAGACACTTTAGGGTCAACAAGCACAGTTGTAGAGACAATTGTCTCAAGCACAGAGTATGGCAGTGCATTTACAGGCATAGCTTGCATAGGCACAGGCACCTCCTCCTACCCCAGACCCATAGGTAGCCCAGCTGATAGCAAAGAGGGATTCCCTTAGACGGAGGGCAACAGAGGCAAAGGGTGTTGCTCAGAGACTCATGGGCACTGTGGAGAGTGCATCATTAAGAGAGGCCATTGCAGAGGGCTTTGAGATGGCTAGAGAGGTTAGTACTACCGAGTTCAATACAAGGAGTTATGTCCTCCTAAGTACAGAAAGACTTTCCCACGATCCCACAGCAAGACAAGGAGTAGATCACATATAGTGACAAAGAGCAAAGGGGTCAAAGGGCCTCGACGGGATCTTGATGCAAAGACTAGTGGGAGGCCTCCATCCTCGAGACCAGCTCCGTCAGGGGGCTCTACTAGCCATCCTTGATTGATGGATGCAAGATTATTTTATGTATCATTATTTTGGAGCATGTACTTTATTCTTGATCATATCCCATGTATCTCTCTAGACTTTTCAATTTCATTGGACATTGGACATTTGTATTTTTATTTTTTTGATGAGTGATGGTATGCAGTGGCGATGAGTTTTGATGATGATGTGTTTTTTATGTGATGATGTGATATGTATATGTATTTTTTATATATATTTTATGGATCTTGATATGCATTTCAATGATTTGATGGTATGCAAGATGATTTGATATGATGATGATTTATGATGTGTACTAATGATTGCATGCAGGTGGATGATTCTATGGTATTGATTATGAAAATATGCAACAAGCTGATGTTATGCTTTTATAAATGATGTAAAAATGTAATGTATGTATGGAATGTACTTTATTCGTAATGAGGATGTGATGGAGATTGTATTTATGAAATAAATTATAAAATGATATGTAAAAGGGATCAAATGTTATGTGAGAAAATGATATAATATATAAATGATATGAAAATGATAAATGGTGAAACAATATGACGAATGATAAATAATATGAGTAATGATATGGAATGAAATGATGAGATGATCATGTAAGGAAATGTTAATGAGAATGATGAAATGATAAAATGATAAAATATGATAATGAAATGATAAAATGATAAATGGTAAAATATGATATTGAAATGATGAAATGATAAATGGTAAAATATGATAATAAAATGATAAAATGATATGAGAAAATATGATAATGAGATGATGAAATAATGAAATGATATGAGAAAATATGATAATGAGATGATGAAATAATTAAATGATATGAGAAAATATGATAATGAGATGATGAAATGATAAAATTATATGAGAAAATATGATAATGAATGATAAAGAAATGAGATGAATGGAATGTTAATGGCATGAATGATAATGAAATGAGATGAATGGAATGTTAATGCTAATGAATGATAATGAAATGAGATGAATGAAATGTTAATGGCATGAATGATAATGAAATGAGATGAATGGAATGTTAATGCTAATGAATGATAATGAAATTAGATGAATGAAATGTTAATGGCATGAATGATAATGAAATGAGATGAATGGAATGTTAATGGCATGAATGATAATGAAATGAGATGAATGAAATGTTAATGGCATGAATGATAATGAAATGAGATGAATGGAATATTAATGGAATGGATGATAATGAAATTAGTGATAATGTAAGGAATGAAATGTTAATGATAAAGAAATGAAATGAATGAAATTTTAATGAAATGAAATGAATGATAATGAAATAAGTGATAATGTAAGGAATGAAATGTTAATGAAATGAATGATAAAGAAAGGAATGGTAATGAAGATGATAAATGGGATGCAAATGTGTAAAGTGAGATGATAAGAAAGTGACAAGATGTTAATGATATGAAGATGATAGATAATCTGAAAGTAGAAATGATATGAAATGATAAAGGATGAATGATATGAAGATGGCATGCAATGAAGTTATATGATATGAAAAAATGATAAATGAAATGGGAATGCATAATGATGGATAACCAAATGATAAAGTACCAATAAATGATAACTAATAATGATAATGAAATGATGAGAAATGATAATGAAACAAATGTCCAAATGTCTTCCACAACTAGTCGAAAGAGACATGACAGCCGTTGATATCCTCTTATGCAAATCCAGTATGTAGATATGTACAATGATCTAAATGACATGAAACTAAATATACAAACCTTTCATTCAGCCTTCTGTTAGCTTTCTTGAATCATCATAGAGCGTTTTAAAATGTTGGAAGTGTGTACAAGCATCAGAGGGTAAATTAGCACCAATGATGACCTGAGTACAACTTTCATAATTTTTAATATAGCAAATAAACACAAGCATTGAGGTATAATTGAACTGAGATGACCTAAGCATTTCTTGCATAAAAAGAAAAATATTAACCATTTTTTGATGCAAATGTGGAACTATCATCAATGATACACCGTGGAAATCATTTCTCGCGACATATTTGCACTAGATTGATAGTTAACCTCAAGACAACAAACAAAGAAAAATCATCCTCTTTCCTTGCCCCTTTAGTTCAGTACATCATCGTGTGTGTTCCAGAGAGATAATATCAAAAATCAAAACAACCATTGTTCAAAATATAATACTACTATTCCAAACATTATTCAGATTTTAGATCATCCAGATATGAGTCATGATATGGTACTTGCTAAAAACTATTGTGATATGGATCGATGATTAGATAGTTGTTCATGTGATTTGATTGTTTGTTTGTATGATTGGATTTTATGTCATTATCTAGTTGTTTCTATAAAACCTGAAAGTTGGTTGCCCCCAGTATGTCAATGTTTGCCCCCAGTATTAACATAGCTTACTGAAATGAATATGTACAATAATCAAGACATGGTAAGACGTTATTGCTCTAGGAAAATGATGGCAGCATGATGCTGGTAAGGCCCTAAGATGATGGAAAGATGTGTGAAAATGAAGGCTGAAAAGCTAAGTGCAGAACATGAACTAATAGATGGAGAGCTACAAATAGTGTCTATTTGCCAGATTTTCACTATTTGTTTTTATTGCACTTTTCTTATTTCTTTTTTATTTTTTTGTATTTTTCTTGTCAATAGACTACCTGTTTGCCAGGTTTTCACCCTATAACAATTTATTTATTTATTTATTTATTTTGCGCTACCAAGATGCCTATTTGCCAGGTTTTCACCAAGGTAACCATTTTTTCAGGACCTTTTCTATTGTTTTTGTATTTTTTTAGGACTTTTTCTAATGTTTTTGTATTGTTTTCAGGACTTTTTCTAATGTTTTTATATTTTTTTAGGACTTTTTCTGATGTTTTTGTATTATTTCAAGACTTTTTCTTATGTTTTTGTATTATTTCAAGACTTTATATGATGTTTTTTGTATTTTTTCAAGACTTTTATGGATGATGATAACTGCTTAAGACAATACTTTTTCAGGTGCATGTTGTTGGTGGGTTTTTCAAATAGGTCCCCTTCTAGCGTTGATAGCTTGTATGCTCCTAAACCATATACTGCTATGAACACATACGGACCCAGTCGATTCGGTTCAAACTTTCCTTTCTTCTCTTTCTCTTGTTGATTATGTAGGTTCTATTTTAGAACAAGATCACCAACCTGAAAGGTACGTGGCTTAACTCTGTGATTATAGTTGCAAGACATCATTTGTTGCTATGCTTTCAAATGATCAACTGCTTGTTGTCTCTTTTCATCAAGAAGTTCCAGTTCTTGCAGTCAGGAAATTTTGTATTCATCATATGTGATTAGACCTTTCAGAGATACTCTGAGTGATGGAATCTCAATGTCTAAAGGTAGGACGGCTTCTGCTCCATAGACAAGAGCAAATGGTGTTGCTCCTATCGGCATTCTGATGCTAGTTCTATATGCCCATAATGCAAGATTGAGTTGAATGTGCCAATATTTCTCTGCATCATTCATAGTCTTCTTCAAAATTTTCAATATTGTTTTATTTGAGGCCTCTGCTTGGCCATTCCCTTGTGGATAGTAGGGTGTTGAATATTTGTGCTGAATATGAAATTGCTCAAAAAGTTCATCAACATCCTAATTCTTGAATGGTCGTCCATTATCTACGATGATGGAGTTGGGAATGCCATACCGACAAATGAGATAGTTAAGTATGAATGATGAGATCTGTTTGTCGGTGACCTTAGTGAGAGGTACTTCCTTAATCCACTTGGTAAAATACTATGTCGTTGTGATGATGAACTTGTTTCCATTTGATGATGAAGGATGAATCTTTCCAACTAGATCCAACCCCCATTCAGAAAATGACTAGGTTGGCGTGAACGGTTGTAGTTTTTGTGTAGGAGCATGAATAAGATTCCCATGAATTTGACATTTTGAGCACTTCTTCACAAAAGTGAATGATTCCCTTTCCATAGTCGGCCAGTAGTAACCCATTCTAATCAATTTCTCAGATAAGGTTAGTCCACTCAAATGAGTACCACAAATGCCACCATGAACTTCTTGTAAAGCTTTGTCAGATTCATCCCATTCAAGACATCAAAGTAAAGTACCATCAAGACCTCGGTAATAAAGGGTGTCAGCGATAAGAGTGTAGCAGGAGGATTGGTGAATAAAATTGTGCTTTTGGTTACAAGATAAATCAGGTGGTAAGATGTCATCTTTTAGGTAGGAATAAATCTTGCCATACCTAGGTGAATTGGATCCCACTAAGTGGAAAATTATTGGGCTTTCAGGGGTGTCATAAACAGGTGCAAGTAATTGTTCAACTAGAAATTCATAGCGAGTCTAATTTTCTGGGAGTTGTAGCAATGATGCGATCGTGGCCATGGCATCAGCAACTTTATTATCAAGTCTTGGGATATATATACTTTATGTCCATGAAGTACTTCTTGAATTCATCAACCATTTTCTTGTATGGCAATAGTTTGTCATCTTTGGTCTAATAATCATGATTGATTTGATTAATGACTAACTATGAGTCACCATAAACCTATAGTTTTGTGATCCTCCATTCCAATGCGATCTTCAATTTGGTGATTAAGGCTTACTATTTGGCTATGTTGTTAGTGCATGGAAACATTAGCCTATATGACTGAGGAATGGTATTTCCTTGAGGGGTGACAAAGAGTATGCCTGCCCCTGATCCATGTTGAGCGAAAGAACCATCAAAATATAAAGACCATGGTTGTTTTGATTCTGTAATGAAGACATCAGCATCTAGAAATTCAATGTGCATGGCTTGCTCTGCTTGTAGTGGTGCTTCAGCTAGTTGATCAGTGATGACTTGTCCTTTGATTGCTTTACGATCAACATAATGGATGTCAAACTCACTTAGGATCATGACCCATTTTGCTAGCCTTCCTTTCAATGTAGCTTTTCTTAACAGATACTTGAGTGGATCAATCTTAGCAACAAGATTGATTGTATGAGTTAACATGTAGTGCCAAAATTTTTGTGAGGAAAAGACTTCTGCTAGACAAGCCTTCTCAATGAAAGTGTAGTTAAGATCATGACCTGTTAACATTCGGTTGATGTAATAAATTATGCGTTCCTTTCCTATAGAGTCCTCTTGTGCTAATAATGCCCCTAAAGATGTCTCTATTGTAGCAATATATAATATTAGAGGTTTGTCTGGATTTGGTGGTACTAGAATTCATGGGTTCATCAGGTATTGCTTGATTTGTTGAAAGGCGATCTCACACTTGTCATCCAATCTTAAAGGAATATTCTTATGCAATAGAGATGTGAAAGGTAAACTCTTATCGGCCAACTACGCAATGAAACCGCGGATAGATTGAATTCATCCCTGTAATGATCTCAACTGACTGATATTCCTTGGTGGTGGCATTTCCATAATTTTTTATACCTTGGTAGGATATACTTCAATTCCTTTTGTTGATACTATGTATCCTAAGAGTTTTCTAAATGTGACCCCCAAAACACATTTCTTGGGATTGAGGTGAACTTTGAACTTCTCCAATCTTGCAAATATTTTTGACAATATTTTTAGATGTCCTTCTCTTGTGTATGACTTTTCCAATATGGCATCTACATAATCTTCCACGAATGTGTGCATCATGTCATGAAAGATTGTAGTCATGGCTCTTTGGTATGTAGCCCCAACATTCTTTAGACCGAAAGGCATGACATTCCAATAGTAAGTTCCTCATGGACATGTGAAAGTTGTTTTCTCCTAGTCTTTGGGTGCAATTTTGATTTGGTTGTAACCAGAAAAACCATCCATTAGTGAATACAAGGCATGGCTAGTTTTTAGATCAACTATAGTGTCGATGTTTGGAAGTGGGAAGTCATCCTTAGGACATGCTTTATTAAGATCTTTGAAATATGTGCACACTCTAACACTTTTATCTGGCTTGGATACAGGAACAATGTTGGAGATCCATTTTGTGTAGTCGATTGATCTTATGAAGCCCACATCAGGGAGTTTTCTCAGTTCTTCCTTAACTAATAATGCAACATGGGGATGCATCTTTCTGAGTTTTTGTTTCACAGGCTTAACCCCTGGTTTGATAGACAAGTGATGCATGATAAGATCAAGATCGAGACCTGGCATTTCTACATAAGACCAAGCAAAGTTGACTTGATTTTCTTTTAGAAATTCCATGAACTCTGGTACTTCTTTCTCTATCATTGACACAGCTAACTGTAGGATCCTTGGTTTTTCTAAAGTTTCAAGATTTACCTCCTTTGTAGGCTCAATCAAGATAGGTGATCGCTCATTATAGTACTTTAGGAGAGAGTCAAGCTTCCCATCATCTAGTGCCTTAAAAAGGTTTTCACCATCTGATACACTCTTTATTTTATCTTTTGTTTGATCTAACACTACCAGATTCTAGTTTTCAACATTAGATCTTTCTTTTTTATTTTTACTTTTTCAGCTAGGAGACTTGACATTCTCCTAATTAAATACTCTATGCTGGAAATCTCTAGTGGAACAATCATTTGCGTTATCTACGAAAAGGAAGTTCACAATAGATTCATCACTTGGAAACATGGGTATATCAATAGGTTCAGATGAATCCCAATCAATGAGATCGAGATGAATCAAAGCTAATGGGTCATTGGGTTGCATGAAATCGGCTATGGTTATGGTCATAACGGAGTTGTTGGTAGGATCTAAGGTATGAGGCGGATCAATGGTGATACTGTTCTCGCGATGGTCTTGTTCATTTAAATCTGACTCAACATCACTAGAATCATAGTTTCCTTGTAGTTCAAATTCTTGCAGTTGGGTCCCTGAACCTTCACCTTCTATTAGAGTTGGGGTATACTTGTGTATCACATCAACCTTTTTATCTCTCTAGAATTAATCATTGTAAATGGTATCCCATTCGTATTCACCAGAATCTATGTCAAAGTTGTTATCCACAAAATTTTGAATTGTTGTTAGACACATTTCTCTTGTATCAGAACCTTCTTGCAATGTAAGGAAAGTATCGTGTGATTGTTTGAATGTTATTTATTTTGAGTTAGTATCATAGCCTAGTCTTGTTTTATCTTGTGTAGCAAGTCCTGGAGGTTGGATAGGCTCAACTACTCCTTTTTTCTCTTTCCGATAGGACCATTGCCATCATAGCCCATCTTTTGCATGATCGAATATCCTTTACCATACTTATCAGTTGGTAACTTGAAATTGAGAATTATGTCATCTTCATCTTTATAGAGCCAACTTAAAATTTCTCTATCCTCAGCATCTTCCATGGGAAATTTTTCCTTGACAAATCGTCCATTAAACTTTGTACATGGCTTTGTTGGTGGTTGTGTTGATTTTGATGCTACAGATATTTGATGTTGCATGATAGAAGGCTGCCCATGTGACCAAGGTGATGTACGTAGATTAGAAAGATAAAAAGATTATTCCCCAACTCCATTATCATTGAACCGTAGTTGCTTGTCAAAGCTCTTGGTTAATTGACTAATTTGTGTATCAATTTTGGGAGAAGTACTAGCAGGAGCTTCTCGATTGTTGGGAACCAAAGTATCTTGACTAGCTTTGATGTTGGCACAAGTTTGACTATGTGAATTATCAGCTGGTATTGTGATCTCCTATCGGTCATAAGGAAACTTAAGACATTGATGATATTTTGATGGGAAAACTTGCATTTGATGGATCCAAGGATGACCCAACATGATGTTGTATGCAAGATCACGGTCTAATACTTGACAGAAAGTATTCTTGATAACAGGTCCCACTTTGATCGGTAGCATGATTAAACCCTTGGATGCTCTTTCCTCATCATCGTAAGCTTTAATGGTAATCTTTCTTCTGGGATCAATGGAGTCCTCAGAAAATCCTAAAGCCTTAACTAGCTTTATGGTACATATATTCAAACTAGCACCTCCATCTATTAGAACCCGTCTGACACGAAACTTGTGGACCATGACTTCTAAGTATAATGATGAATTATGGGGATGAGTTATGGAAAAATCATCTTTTTTAGAAAATGAGAGGCATGTGGGTGAGGAAAAGTGTCCCACCATGGCTTGAAATCGATCCAGATCAATGGATATAGTTGTTTCATCAAGGGCCTTTTCTAGAATTTCGTTGTGTGCTAGGGAAATCTTCAAGAGTTCTAAGATGGAAATTTGAGTAGGAGTTTTTCGAAGTTGATAGACCAAGTCATACTAATGTTGAGGTAGGGGAACAGTGGATTTCGAAGAAGCACCCTTTAAGACAATTTTAGCTTGTGCTCTTATTGTTGCGTTGACCTCCCTATAGTCCATCTTTTCCTTGACTTTTATAACATTGACCCACTCATTGTCAGTGTAGATATGATTGATTATATGATCATCATTGATATGATTCACACTTTTTCCAGAAGACTCACCATTTTGATAATTGCAAAGGATTTTGAAATGCTTGGTGGTCTTCGTTCGAGTGTTGGTGTCCTACTTAATGGTGTCATTTTCTATCAAGTCTTGGATTACATTCTTCAAGGTTTGACAATTATTTGTGTGATGGACCTTGCATCTATGATAATCACAATCGTATGCATCATTCCATGATGGAAGGCTTCACACTAGGTTCATAATTTTGTTGAGGTGGTAGGGTGATAACATTCTTTTCCATCAACTCTTTAAGGGCATATTCTAGAGATTGACCCAGTGGAGTAAAAGTTCTTCTGCCGGAGAAGAATGAAGATTGTTGTGGATTCATGTTTGAGATATTTCCTAAGGCATTGTTGTTGTTATTGTTTCCACGGTAACCTTGATTGTTGACATTCCCTTGATTGGGAGTAAAAGTTTGATTCACATTATTCCTCAGAGGAGAAGGGTTATTTCCTTGATTTGTGACTGAATTGATGTTGTTATAGTTATTGTTGGTGAGCACTTGGAGCACTAAGAATAAATGGCTTAGTCGAGACATGATTTTACATCTACAACACCATCATTCACCACGTTTTTGTTGTGGGTCCATAACTTAGATTTGTCATTGTGATTTGAAGAGCTAGGATTGTCTTTATCAAGTTTTATTATCCCTCTTTGGACCAATGCACTTTCAATGGTGATGGTGTTTTCAATCAATTTCTGAAAAGAGGGAGGACAATGAAGATTAAGATGATAGCTCATTTCTTGATCTAAGTTGTTTATGAAAGTGGTGATATTTTCCTTTTCAGGAACGTGACGTGGGTATCTAGCGAATAATCTTCTCCATCTTTGAAGAAATGTAATGAATAGTTCACCAAGTTTATGTTTAGCTTTGCAAAGATCAATCATGGTTATTTGATGTTGTATGTTGTAGGAATATTGTGATATGAATTCGTTAATCAATTCCTCAAATTTCTTGATGGGTGGTGTGATTTTTGATAGCCATTCCATAGATTGGCCTCCAAGACTCCTAGGAAACAAACACATCAAGTATGTTTCCTCATGAGAAAACTCTAAAGTCATGTTTTGAAAGTATCTAATATGATCAATTGGATTTGATTTCCCATTATAACGAACAAACTTTGGGATTTCACAATGTTTGGGAAATGGGATCATGTTGAGATGCCGATCAAAAGGATAAGGACAGATGTCATCAAGAGCGTATGTATTTGTTGTGGCTCCCCCTTGTAGATCTTTAATTTGTCCTTGTAGTGTTTTAACTTGTTGAGTCAAGGCACCAAGATCAGACAAGGGTGTTTCCTCAGGATTACTTTTTATGTTTTCAATATCAAAGTTATGAGGCAACTTAGCTCCTTTTTCAGCTAGATACAAGAAATATTTCTCTTTGTTTGGCTCTAAATATTTTCTAAGGCTTTGTGAAATTTGGGATCTTGCTCAGCCTCTCTAAGACATTCTTCATCCCATTCATCATCACTATCTACATGGGTTTTGTTCATGTCTCTGTATTTTTGGAATGGATTTTCTTTTCTTTCACCCATGTTGTCGTCAAAAAGGGGATTTCGACTCACTCTATAACTGGGACTACTACTCTCACCTTCATCTTGAGTGCTTCGAATATGATCTTCTTGTTGAATATCCTCTTTCAACTTATTGTATTGAGATCTTGTTAAAATAGGCATATGATTTCAAAATTTTATTCTAGACTTAGATCACAGGTTTATAAGTGCAAAAATAATGATGTCTTGATTTGATAAGATGAAAATCTTATGATATGATCAAAGATGTTTCTAGCTCTTGATTGTGGCTTCCAATGATGGAGGATATTAGAATCCTATTGGGGAAGTTGAATCAAAAATCTGAAACTTGTTTGAGAGATGCACTTTTAAGATTTGATCTTTGTTTTAAAAAAAAAAAGATAAGTATATCAAATGGCCTAATTTACTCACTGAAGAATTTGATTGAGATGTGTGGGATATTCAATAGAAGGTTTTGGTAGATAATAAAAGTTGAGAAGTTGATTGTGATTGTTTCATTGAGATAGAGCTCTTCTCTGAAAATAGGCTTGTGAATATAAAGGCTCTACAGCATACTCGTCAATAAATCCCTTATCAAAATCTTGATACCTATGAAGAAACTCATAGTAATGAAGCAAGATGTTCCGAATTTAAAAAAAAACTTTCTTTGTTGCAAAGTTTTCTTGTAACCTAAATGTTTCTTAGGTTTCTTGATCTTATTGGCAATCGATTTCTTGACAAATTTGGTTGATTTCCACTCTCTAAGCATGGGAGAAATGTCAAGATGTTATTGGACCAAGGATATTATAAACTCAGATATGTCAAAAGTGAAAATTCTGGAAAATGACAGATGCACTACTCTGTGTCCTATATGCGCTACTAGAATAGGCATATGCACTAGAGAAACAATCAAATGCGCTACAACAGACCTCAGATGTGCTACAATATGTCTTAGATGCACTTCAAAAAATGTTTTTGACAGTGACCCAAAAACTATTTGTAGAATACTCAGCCTATGCACTGAAATAGATCCCAAATGCGCTGAACTAGCTAGTGAATGCACTAGAACAGACCCTATATGCACTAAGACACTCCCTAGATGCGCTAAAACAGTTTTCCAAAACAATTTTCTGAATAGTTGAGAACAGTTTTCAGCTGAATTTTTGCATGTTCATTTTAGATGATCTTTTATCTGAGTTAATGTGATGGAAGACACAGCAAACATTCTGAAAACAGTTTTTTTTAACCCTATACTAAACATCAAGTGTATGATCAAAAAAAAAATTCAAAAAGTGTTTTCATAGGTTTAGCACATGAAAGAAAATTCAAGCAGACTCACTGTTAGTACTCAAGTAGGTCATCCTAACAATCAACAACCCACATCTTAGAACTGCGTCAACTCACATAGCCATGTAGCCCCCGAAGGGGCACCCATATTTTTTTCTTTTCCAGGTGTGTACTTAGAGTGACGAAAGTGGATACCGAATCCCCTAAGCAAACGGTCCTTGGTAGTTATATGGTGAGTGTCTTGGGGGCAGATTCTTTGCTCCCCTTGCACTATGATTATTACAATGTTCAGAAACTGACTTCAGTTGGGTACTACACTAGGTTCTTAGTAAGGGTTTTCGTTCGGTGTGGCAATAATAAACTCCCTCAGGAGAGCTCCCAACCTTTAGAACAAAGGCTTTGGGGATGGTTATCTTGCACACTACCGGCAAAAGAGAGTTTCCCCGAATTTGCTTTAAATTTTATAGTGGGGCGGAATAGCCTAACTTTGGCTTGAACCCACTTGAGTCGTTCCTCTTGGGTGAGTACTTTTTCCCAAAAGAGCAGGCCCTCTAAAGGATGTAATAAAGCAATAAATTTGCATGAAATTGAAAAGGCAAGTCTGGTATTATGATCACCTAGTTAAGGGGAGAGAAAAGACCTATTGCCACAGACAAAGCAAACAAATGTTCTTTTTAAAACCCAAATGACAATGATTTATATGTGAAGATGTTGCTTCACAACAAGCATGGGATTCATTTTAACTACAAAAATCATTGTGTGGTGACTATCCTAGATTGCTTCATTTTAAATTTCATGTCTATCTTAGGATTGGTTCATTTTAACCAGAGAAATTTCTATCTGCGAAACGCGTCAGACTCAAAACTCTATTTTAATTACAACCTATAAACGCTAAAACATTCAGTATATGCGCTAAAATAAATAGTAAATGCGCCAAAACAGACTGTAAAAGTGCTACAGAAAACCACAAATGCGCTAAAATAAATCCTATATGCGCTTAATCTAGGAATGCAATATTTTTACAAAAACTCTAATGAAATGTGTCGGATGTATGCGTTGTTCTATTCCTTGGATGTGCTAAAACAGATCCTGGAAGCACCGAAACAGTTCTTGGATGTGCTGAAAAACTTGCAAAAACACCGTTAGAACCATGGATGCGCTAAAGAAAGCCACGGAAGTGCTAAAATAGGAATTTTTGACATAAATTCAAATTCTAAAATGTAAAAACCTGTTAGAAAACTTGCAAGTAAATGTTAAAAATGAGGCATAGGCCCTATGGTGGGTGCCAAAAATGTGTGAATGAAAATATGCATATCAAATATGTAAATTGAAAATGAATCAAACACACCAATGAAACTTTAAATTAGAGCATAAACTAAAAGAAGAGAAAGCAAACTCCATTTATGCTTCGAAGGTGTCCCATTCTCCTCTATCTCCAGTGTTTTTTCCAAACTTGGATTGCTCTCAGATTTTGTGTACTAAGCTCAACAAAATGTCTTCCTAGAGAACGAGATTTAGAATGAATGCATGCTTATGCTAAGATGTAATTAACAAAACTAAAAATGATAGCTAAAATGTGAGATTACTAAATGATTGCTAAAACTGATAAATGCTAGATGATATTAAAATAACGTGTGCACGTGAATGTAAGTGTATGCGAGTGTAACCAATGCTTGGATTTGTAGTTGTATTTAAAGAGTTTTCGAAAAACTTTGATTGGCTGACGTGATCAACGGTTTAAATCAAGCTTGTCGAGATGAATGGTGAGAGATTTTTGAAAGTTGAGAGAGAAATGGAAGGTTTCCTTCTACACAAATTTTCTCTTTCAGATCTAAAGGAAAGTTGTCGTTTGAACAATGAGAGATTTTTGAAAGTCAAGAGAGAAATGGAAGGTTTCCTTCTTCACAAATTTTCTCTTTCAGATTTGAAGGAAAGTTTCCATTTGAGAAGTGAGTAGGAGATAAATCTCATAATTAAATAAATAAATTTATTTAATTACATGTGATGATGAATTTAGAAGTTTGCATAATTATATAAGTAATATTTAATTATGTGTGGAGTGAGAAAAGGTATTAAATTAAATATTTATAATATTTAATTTAACTATGAGATGAAGAGGGTGTTTGGAGGAACATTCCATTATTTGAATTTAAATATTCAAATTTAGAATAACACGATAATTAATATAAATAAATTATATAATTTATTTTATTTAATTAAGAGGAATATGGAAGATGGTAATAATTAAATAAAGTTATTTATTTAATTAACGTAGAAGAATTATAAAAGTGAACAATATAAATAAATAAATAAATTTATTTATATGTAGATGACTTTAGAAGATTAATTAAATAATTTATATTTAATTAATTAACAAGCTTGATTAACTGTGACCATTTTTAGATGTATACAATATTGAGTAGCAAGTTTCTGAATACAAGCTCTAGTGTTCTTAGTGGTTGGTTCAAGAAAGGTACCTTCTTTTAAGTAGGTCAATATTTTTGTGTACCATTCATGAGAGGCTTCAATAGTGGTCACTAATGCTTCTTTCACTTTTTCATATATTGGTGGTTTTAGGATCATGTGGAAAAAAATGTAAAATCCATAGAAGGATCATTAGGAGATACAAGGGAAGTGGCAATTGCAATTGCATTTGCATGCCAATTATCCTTTCGAGGGGTATTGTCAATGGTATATGATTCAAAGTGTTCGAATAATGTCATCGTTAGGTTTTTATATTGAACTAGTTTGTCTTGTTTTGCTTGATATGATCCATTTATTTGTTTAATGACCAGTTGAGAATCACCAAATATGTAAAATTGTTGAACACCTAAGGATAACACTGCACGTATTCCAACAATTAAGGCTTCATACTCTATAGTGTTATTTGTACATAGGAATTTTAGATGGTAAGATAAAGGGATAGGCTTTCCTAAAGGCATAAAGCTTTATAACCCATGCTTCGGAGCTAGTTCAACACTTAGAACCATCAATGTACAATTCCCATGTTTCCTTTTCAACAATCAACACACTTTCATTAGGGAATGAATCCATATTAGGTAAATTTAATGGAGAAGGAGCGCTAGCTAAATGGTCGGTTAAGGCTTGTCCTTTGATTGCCTTTTGAGAGACAAATTTAAGATCAAACTTAGCTAACATAACCCATTTAGTTAAGCATCCTAATAAGTCTTTTTTAGCAAAGAGATGTTTTAGAGGATCAAACTTTGTAATTGTTTTCAATGAGATTGCACCACAAATGTAAAGCTAGGAGCTCAACAATCTCATGAAACATGGAAACATCTCTGAGCCTATGGGTTACTCATAGTGAAGATAAATCTCCAGATAAAGGGTTGGTTCCCTGTGATACCTTCTGTAAACTACCTTCTTTGAAAGGAAAATGGATAGAAAGAAACTTGGAATTGAAACCTATCCTAGGAGGTGATGCACCAGACGTTCTAGATCTACTTGTTGGTCAAATGCATAATCTATTCCAAACATGAAGCCTTATTTATTCACAACTTAGATTGACATGTTTTGCAAAAGTGTTTCACATGAAAGGTTTCTATATTTGATGTTTGTTTGAAAGAAAACAATCTTGTTCTCATAACTCACATTCAACAAATGAGATACACAATCACATGCCTGCACTATAACATATTGTACTTATACCAAAAATTGAAGGAATAAGATAAAAATGAAGGGTTTCAAGTAAACCACAATATCCTTATCAAAACTACTCACAAACAATACTTGAACAAAGTATAATTGAGAAGGAAATGTTGCTTCTTATTGAAAATGAAAGGAATCTATTGCTACAAGAGGATCAATTTGAGTTACAAAAACTTATTAGACTCTTTGCAATACACAAGAGAGTAAATAGGCAAGAACTGAGAAAAAAGATAAACTTTTTCCAATATATACAATAGATGGCTCCAAAGAACTAGGAGGTGGCACTAGTAGCTAATTGAAAGTGAAAATATCTCCAAATATCTCTCCCATGAGAAAATATGAAAATCTACGAAAAGGGGGCCCACAACTAATATAAACTGGTCTCAAACAGTTGTAAACTTTGTCTACATGATGGTCGACCCAAAAAGGCTCCTAAAAAGACTCCGCTAACTAAAAATGACACTCAAAACCCCTGTTGAACTCCACATTTAATTTTGAATGATTTGAGGACTTCAAAAGCACTTTAGTCATCTCTACCTCTTGATTTTGCATGAGTTTGGGATGAAGGTAACTAATTTGAACAAATAATAAAGTAAACAATTATGAGTTACTTTTTTAAGTACTATGGATTTTACTCATTTTTTGCATTTCATGAAAAATCAATAAAGTAATTTATAAATTATTACTTTATTATATGTGTACATTATGCATTTTATTTCAAAAGCATGTAAAATCAATAAAACCTAATACAATTGGTATTAATTGCAAGTTAAGTTTAAATAAAAATTAAAAAAGCACCCTTAAAAGGGTTGGTCAAATGTAGGGTAAAGAAACCCTAATCAAAAGTCTACGGCCTCAATGTCTTCATTTTCATTTGCATTCCTTTCTTTTGGAGACTTCACCTCTATGAGCGCCACCACTGCTAGGGTTATGAACTGGGGTTTTTCTGGAGTTTTTTTGTGTGAGATCTAGAAAGGTAAGCCTCAAGTTTGTGTAAATTGTTGCTCTTTCCTTCAATTATCTGTCAAAAACAATGCTTGATACTTCCTTATTATGCAGAAAAAATGAATCTATTTTGATTTCCTTGTGTATAATTTCCCATTCTAAGCCTTGTCTCTTAGGTTTCAAAACAAAACTCATTTTACTCATGACCCCTTCAAGATTTTTGGTCTCTAGACTTCACTTTTCTATGCAGCTTTGCAAGTATTTTGGGTTTCTCAAACCTTGAGAGATTGAGGGTTTCACTTTGTTATAGGCCATGGGCTTCATCTTCTTTGTAGGTCGAGGGTTTCACTTTGTTGTTTTCTTTGCAAATGAAAGAAATAAAATTGATGTATTTGTATCTCTATAAATTCTCTATTTGTTACAAAAAAAAATGAATGGAATCTTGCTTCCTTTATGAAATCCGCTCCATGCTTTGTGCATAAATGTAATAAGTGTGCTTCTGGATATCATTGTCATAATCATTTGACCCTATCAGGCTTACTAAGTCCACTATCCTATTGTGTTTATTCACACTATGTATCAAGAATGATGCATTCTCAAAAATATTCATACTGTCCTTGCATGACTATACTTGTTGTTCTCAATGCATTAGTGTTGGACTGGACTGTTTTTATTATTTGGTGTAATATTTTAGTACAAAGGTCTAAAACAATTGATATCTCAAGTTTTCCTCTTGGGTTTATGGCTCATGGCAAATAATACCTTTAATGAATTATCCATGTTTACTATTCTTAATTGATTAATCATTGATGCCCCCTTAAAATAATTGTCTTAGTGACCTATGGAAACTCTATCCACCTGTTGATTGTCCTACCTTCTTCTTGAAGTGGTTCAATCAATGCATATGCTATCTCAAAGTGATTGTACTAAAAGAACAATATGTTGGGCTCAACCCTTGTGGGAGCCCATTTTCTCCACATATTGTGATGTCAAACAAGATGAATCATGGAATGATAAACTTGTACCTGCACAGTGAGCAAAAAAATAAAATAAAACAATGAAGCTCAATGTTCTTCCTGATGATTTTGACTTTCAGGCTCTCTTGATACATGTGATAATTAATAACTGATTTAATGCATCCTGAATGAAAGTTATATTTCTATTGGTGGGACATATGGTCAAATTTTATATCTGAAGCTCTAACAAAAAAATTCATCATAATGTAGGTACATCTGAAGATCAGGACCAAGTAGGACCTAAAGATCAAAAGATCGACACCATAATTTGCCATAGGAAATGATGGATATACCTTCTTTCCATGTGTTCTCTTTAATTCATATCTTCTCATGTATAACTTTCCTTTTTTGTTGTGTTAAATTAGCTATACCCATGGCTTGTGTGGGATATTCAAACATTCTTTTTATCTCTTGATGTATGAAACGCCAATGTTTATGCAATCTTGTAAATACTTTCATTACAAAATGAATAAAAGAGTGCAATATGATGCAATTTGGTGTAATTCCTTTTTGGTGTAAAACATTGCATAATAGAAATTGAATTGCATTTGAAAGCATCTCTATTTGTGTAATAATTTAACTTAGCAAAAATGATTGAATACCCTTCCACTTTTAAATGCAATCACCTATTCTAGCTCTACCAAATTGAGTCACGAGAGAAATTTGGTAACATTTATGGTGATTTCTATTGAATGCTTGCCTGCTAAGCATGTTAGACTAGTTGCCTAAAACAATCCATTGGGCATGGAGTCAAATTCTACCCTTCTCAAACTCAGAAAACCATTATAACTCAGTCATTAAGAACTATACAGTAGCAAAAAAAACAAAAAAAAAACTAACATGGCTCTATTTAGGATAATGCCAACAAACAATGCATCTGCACTTATTGAAAAAACAAAACTGAACTGAAAGGAAATGTGCTTAGAGCACTTATTAACTTTAAAACTACCATACCCTAAGCTACCTAGCAATGGTAGTGCTCAGACATAACCATTAAATGGTATGGGGAAATAACTTCCCCTTCTAATCAACGTAAGGTTTTTTGTAAGGTGATTTATTACTGATAAGATATGATCCATATGAACATACCCTAAAGAATGTTGCAAAACTATCTGAAGAACAAAAAAAAACTCACTCACTATTTAAACCTGATCATGGATATTGTTTTTATGGGGTGAACAAGTGATTTGATTCAATTTTTCTAAGGCTACAACATCCTCATTGGATGCAACAGTAACATGTGTATCCTTATTTATCTCTTTTCCAGCTAAATCTCCTATTTGACATCCTCTTGAAAGGATGAACTTTCTACTCATACTACTAGTTTCTTGATGGTTATTTACTATCCTATTCTCACTTGCAATTTGAATATGAATTATGCACTGATTAGGGGGGTCTAAAAACTTACCCAAGATGGATTTGTCTAATTCCTACTCCTCTTCTTGATATTTGGCCTCTTCTTCTAAAGGCTTTAGCTACATACTTTCCTTGTTGTCCTCAAATTTATTAGCTTCATATTGATTAAATGTAAAAGAACCAGTTTTGAAACTTATTTTACCTTGTTTTCCTCACCACTTACTGATTTGGGGTCTTGGTCATTATAAGAATTCAACAGAGTGGCAAGCTCTCTACAAGATAAATAGTTAGGATCTTGACAATTAAGCATAGTTGTCTTAAAAAGGTTGATCATCTTTAGCTAGTCCACTTGATTTCTCTTCAAGGAAAGCTACCTTAGTTTCATCCATGTTAGCCTCTTCATTGTAGTACAAAGGGAGAACTTCTGAAAAAAAATTAGATGCTTCATCTTCATGGAAAACTTGATCTGATTTGGTTTCATGTTCAGCCTAGTATTTAGTTCTATCTTTATGAAAAATAAGCTTGCTAGACTCCAAAACAAAGTTGTCATTTTGCTTCTCTATATGGATTGAGATTCTATCCTTATCCTTGCTTTCATGGACTAGCAACTCATAAAAAAAATTAACATGTTCTTGTTGTTTCAAATCAGCTAGTAAGTTGAGCACCTATGTTCTCTCTTCCTCATTGTCAACAAATATAAGTAGCCGACCAAACAAAGAAATTGAATCTTCCTCCTTATGTGGTGCCTTCTCCAATGAAACCTTGAAAACTTTCCTTTGCAATAGAATAATTTTTCCTTGTAGCCTTTCCATTTTGATTTCATTCATCTTATAAACAACATTAGAAAAATTCTCAAATGAATCAAAGTGTAAAGGATTCAATGTCAATCTTGAACCAACCTCCTCTGCACACAAGTTATGTTCATTTTCAGCTAGGAACACACTATAAACAACAACAACCTTCTGCTCCACATGTGATTTTTCTAATTTTGTTGCACAAAAGGGATAGCAAGAACCTTCAATTGCTGAAGTAGGATTACTAAGTTCATTATAAGGTGTTTTAGACTACTCTTGGCTATGAATTGGCTGCTATGTTGAAGGAGCACTCCTAACACTTGGAATTTTTATTGGTTTGGACTCTACAATCCCTTGCTCCAAATCAAACTTTTGTTACTCTAATTGGTAATACTCTACAACTAAATTTAGTGGATTTATACTTCTAATCTTCTCCATGATCAATGGGTTGCTCTGTAACTATACTAGGTTGTACCTGATTACTTTTCTCAACTTGCAAAGGATGAAGGCTTGGAATTTAAAGCTGAAAAGGTCGATTTGTAGAGTTAAGAGGCTCATTTTGCTTAAAACTTGGAATTTCATACTTACTAACCTTATCTTGAAAGGGTTGATCTAGAATGAAAGGATTTATTTGGACCTCATGGTTTTGTGTTTGAGCAAATAAAAACTTCATTTGCTCCTCTTTTATAGCTAACTCCCTCTCAATCTTTTCTTCAAACTATATCCTTTGTGTCTCGAACTCATGCCCATGAAGGTAGGCCTGATAATCTAACTCTTCTTGTTGTAAATCAAGCTCTTATTGCCTCCTAATCTCTTCTATTTGCTTTGTGAAGTCTAACAATGTGTTCTTGATTTCATTCATGCTATTCTTCATATCCCTAACCTCTAAATCTTGTAGGTGATGAGGAGAGTGTTTGAACTGATTTGACATCAAAAGGCTAATTTTGGACATATAAATGTTGATATGAAGGTTGATTAGGGGTGGGTAGGAGGTAAGAATGTTGAGCATGTTGATATATTTTTGTTTTATGGTTGTTTTGGATAAAACCAATAGCATAGCTACTTGGGTATGGTTGATAAGAAGTTTTGTTGACAATATTTTCATAGTATGGGGGTGGGTATACATATTGACTATGAAATTTTGACATTTCTACTCATATGAAGAGCTGGAAATAAGAATAAAAGCTTAATTTTTGAAACATACCAGCACTTGATCTATTAAAACCAATAGATTTGTACCCTAATTCACAGGTGTGTGTGTGTAGATCCTACCTCCAAAGGCTGTAAATACTAATTTTCACACCAAAAATCAAAATTATGTGGAATTTTTTTGGACTAGGAGAGTCCAAACAATCCCACCGAGCGTGCCAAAAACTATTGTCAATGAGATTGCACCCAGAAAGCAAAGTTGGGAGCTCAGCAATCTCATGATACATGGAAACATCTTTGAGCCTATGGGTTGCTCATAGTGAAGATGAATTTCCAAATAAAGGGTTAGTTCCCTATGATACCTCCTGAAAACTACCTTCTTTGAAAGGAAATGGATAGAAATAAACTTGGAATTGAAACCTATCCTAAGAGGTGATTCACCAGATGTTCTAGATCTACTTGTTGGTCAAATTCACAATCTATTCTAAACATGAAGCCTTGTTTATTCACAACTCAGATTGACATGTTTTGCAAAAGTGTTTCACATGAAAGATTTCAATATTTGAAGTTTGTTTGAAAGAAAAAAATCTTGTTATCATAACTCACATTCAACAAATGAGATACACAATCATAGACCTGCACTATAACATATTGTACTTATACCAAACATTAAAGGAATAAGATAAAAATGAAGGGCTTCAAGTAAACCACAATATCCTTATCAAAACTACTCACAAACAGCACTTGAACAAAGTATAATTGAGAAGGAAATGCTACTTCTTATTGAAAATGAAAGGAATCTACAGCTACAAGTGGATCAATTTGAATTACAAAAACTTCTTAGACTCTTTTTAATACACAAGAGAGAAAAAAGGAAAGAACTAAGAAAAAGGATAAACTTTTTCCAATATATACAATAAATGACTCCAAAGAGCTAGGAGGTGACACTAGCAGCTAATTGAAAGTGAAAATATCTCCAAATACTCTCCCACGAGCAAAGATGAAAACCCACAACTGATATAAAATGGGCTCAAACAGTTGTAAACTCTATTTGCATGATGGTTGACTCAAAAAGGCTCCTAAAAAGACTTCACTAACTGAAAATGAGACTCAAAACCCCTGTTGAACTCCACATTTAATTCTATATGATTTGAGGACTTCAAAAGAACTTTTGTTGTCTCTACCTCCTTATTTTGCATGAGTTTGGGATGAAGGTAACTAATTTGAACAAATAATAAAGTAATTGATTATGAGTTACTTTATTAAGTGTTAAGGATTTTGCTCATTTTTTGCATTTCATGACAAATAAATAAAGTACTTTATAAATTCTTACTTTATTATTTGTTTACATTATGCATTTTCTTTCAAAATTATGCAAAATTAGGAAAACCTAATACAACAGGTATTAGTTGCAAGTTAAGTTTAAATAAAAATTTAAAAAGCACCCTTAAAAGGGTCGGCCAAATGTAGGGTAAAGAAACCCTAATCAAAATTTTGCAGCCTCAATGTATTTTCATTTTCATTTGCATTGCTTTCTTCTGGAGATTTCACCTCTGTGAGCATCGCCACTGCTAGGGTTATGAACTGGGGTTTTTCTGGATTTTTTTTTGTGCAAGATCTAGAAAGATAAGCCTTGAGTCTGTGTAAACTGTTGTTCTTTCCTTCAATTATTTGTAGAAAACAATGCTCAATACTTCCTTATTATGTAGAAAAAATGAATCTATTTTGATTTCCTTGTGTATACTTTCCCATTCTAAGCCTTTTCTCTCGGATTTCAAAACAAAACTCCTTTTACTCATAGACCCTTCAAGATTTTTTTTCTCTGGAATTCACTTTGCTACATGGATCTGCAAGTATTTTTGGTTTCTCAAACCTTGAGAGGCCAAGGGTTTCACTTTTTTACAGGTTGTGGGCTTCATCTTCTTTGCAGGTCAAGGGTTTCACTTTTTTTTTTCTTTGTAAATGAAAGAAATAAAACTAATGTATTTTAATCTCTATAAATTCTTTATTTGTTAGAAAAAAATTAATGGAATCTTGTTTCCTTTATGAAATCCGCTCCATGCTTTGTGCATAAATGTTATAAGTGTGCTTCTAGATATCATTGTCATAAGCATTTGACCCTTTGAGGCTTACTGAGTCCATTGTCCTATTGTGTTTATTGTCACTATGTATCAAGAATGATGCCTTCTCAAAAAATTTCATATTGTCCTTGCATGACTATATTTGTTCTCAATGCATTAGTGTTGGACTGTCTTTTTTATTATTTTGTGTAATCTTTTAGTACAAATGTCTAAAATTTTTGTTATCATAGGTTTTCCTCTTAGGTTTATGGATCATGGAAACTAATACCTTTAATGAAGTCTCCATATTGATTTTCATTAATTGATTAATCATTGCTACCTCCTTAAAATCATTATCTTAGTGATCGATGGAAACTATGTCAAGTTGTTGACTATCCTACCTTATTCTTTGAGTGGTTTAGTCAATGCATATGCTACCTCAACGTGACTATAATAAAAGAATAGTATGTTGGGCTCAACCCTCATGGGAGCCCATTTTCTCCACATACTGTGATGTCAAACAAGATGAATCATGAAATGATAAACCTATACCTACACAGTGAACAAATAAATTAGATAAAGCAATGAAGCTCAATGTTCTTTTTGATGATTTTGAATTTTAAGCTCTCTTGATACATGTGATAATTAATAACTGATTTAATGCATCCTGAATGAAAGTTATATTTTTGTTGGTAGGACATATGGTTAGATTTTATTTCTGGAGCTCTAACAAAACTTTTCATCATAATGCAAGCAGGTACATCCGAAGATTGGGGGCAAGTAGGAGCTGAAGATCAAAAGATCAACACCAAAATCTACCACACTAAATTGTGGATATACCTTCTTTCCATGTGTTTTCATTAATTCATATCTTCAGATGTATAGCTTTCCTTTTTTGTTGTGTTAAATCGGTTATAGCCATGGCTTGTGTGGGATATTCAAACATTCTTTTGATCTCAATGTATGAAATGACAATGTTTATGAAATCTTGTAAATACTTTCATTACAAAATGAATAAAAGACTACAATATTATGCAATTTGGTGTAATTCCTTTATGTTGTAAAAAATTGCATAATAGAAAGTGAATTCTAGTTGAAAGAATCTTTGTTTGTGTAATAATTTAACTTAGCAAAAATGATTGAATACCCTTCCACTTTTAAATGCAATCACCTATTCTAGCTCTACTAAATTGAGTTGTGAGAGAAATTTGGTAACAGTAATCACATGAATTTTTGCATTTAATAAATAATGTCTCAATTTACTAGTAACAAACACAAGATCCAAACATTGTTTTTCTATCGTTTTATATCAAGTTTCGTAATCAATTAGAGTTTGGCTAATGTAATAAACAACATGTTCTTTACCATTATCATCTTGTTGAGCCAACAATGTTGCTAAAGCATGGACTGATGTTGATATATAAAGGATTAATGGTTTTTCTTGCATGGCGAGTTATAAAATAGGAGGGGTAGTAAGGTACTCTTTCAAACTTTCAAAATCTTGTTTATAATCCTCATTCAATTTAAATTCTTACTCCTTAAGAAGTGTAAAGGGTAAGGTTTGATCTACCAAAGATGCCACAAAATGATGGATAACTTGAATCCTTCCTTGTAAAGTACATAATTGAGAAATGTTATTCGATGGTGGCATGTTAATGATAACATCAATTTTCTTCATTTCTACCTTAATGCCTATGTGGGATACTATAAAACCTAAGATTTTTCCACTATCCACACTAAAGACACTTTTTTGGATTCAATCTCAAGTTTTACTTGTGCATTCTTTCAAAGATATTTCAAAGGATTTTAATGTTATCTTGACGAGTTATAGATTTGGCTAGAATATCATTGTGATTAGGAATAAATGTGGTCTCAGAAACGAGCAGCAACACAAAACATGCAAGGAACCACTTAAATACCTAACACCTCAAGATTGGGCTAAAAGTTAAACCTAACAAAATAGATAGAACGATAATACGTTGTTAAGCTGCTCCTTTGGTTGGCCCTTCGATTGTTGACATGATATATGCTCCTTTTGATGGAAAAATATGTATGAATGAGATGCAATATGGATAGAAAATGGATGAGGACGCTGTTGTATGCAAACAAATGAGAATTCTAGCTAAGTATGGCTCAAATAAAAAATTTGCAAGAGTTTGGTTAGCACAATGATCTCCTCCCCAAAATGAGAGAAAAGAAGGGGGTATTTATAGAGGAAGTTGAATTCTCTAGAGAATTCAACGGTTGAGATTCATCCAACAAGGTCAAGATGAAGGACTATGGTGAGTTGAGGACTCACAAGCCCTCACATCTTGAAATGTGGAATGTGAGATGGCTTAGGGATGGTGATGTGTAAATGAGGTGGAAGAAGGACAAGTAATTTGCAAGTACCTTGGGGAATGAGAAGATTTCCTCAAAAAGGAACTTCTTATCTCCAAGTGGGAATGAAAGTGACTTTTGAGGAATTTTAGAATTCCTCAAAAATCTCCATGGGAAAAGGGAAAGTAGTTGGATAAATAAATTTCAATTAAAAATTCACATACTTGCAAGAATCTCATGGACAAGACAAGGTTCCAAAAAGGGAAGCCTTTGTCCACATGTGACTTGATGTGACAAGTCAAAAGATTCTAGAAGATGCATGGGAAGAGGAGATTGTAGGAGGAATAAATGTAAATTTAAAATTCACATGGGAAAGAGGGTCAATACCAACAAAGGCAAATGAAAATTTTGACTAAAAATCCATGCTAAATGTGGCTAATGACCTTGATTAAGGTTGTGCAAACACATGATTAAGATAATTAACTAAAGATTAGAAGCAAGTGGCAAATGTTGGAGGATGTGACACATCCTAACCATAAATTAATTAAATTAATTATGATTAGAAGAGGGTTATATGGCTAAGAGGAATTAGAGACCCACTTGCAAAAGTTGGAGGATGTGACAATGAGAAAGAAAATAACAATTAAAAATTGGCTTAAATGGCTAAATTAAATATTAAGTGGTATATTTATTTAATTTAGAGGGGAAAGAAGGTAAAAGTATTTAATTATTAAATTAAATACTTTAGGAACCTTATACAAATGATGAAATATTAATTAAATGAATGATTTAATTAATACCGACAAAGTGGACGAGTAAAGGGATGAACAAGGAGACAATTTTGACCATATGGAAGTGGTCAAATTTGGATGTCTACAATCATCAACATGATTTTCCATAATTTTATGTATGTAATCATGAAATATAAATTTCATAGCTCTTTGATACGTTGTGCTACCATTCTTTAATCCAAAAGGCATGACAACCCAACAGAATATCCCCCAAGGTATAGTAAATGATGTCTTGTATTAATCTTGAGGGTTGATAAGGATTTGATTATATCCTAAAATTCCATCCATGAATTATAACAAAGTATGGATTGCAGTTGAATCCAATATCATGTCAATATTAGGAAGGGGAAAATCATCCTTTAAAGATGCTTTATTAAGGTCACAAAATTTCATACACATCCTAATATGATTATCAAGTTTTGTGATTGCTACAATGTTGGAGATTCATGGGGATTAATCATTAGGATGAATAAAGAAAACTTCTAGGAGTTTTTCAATTTTAGCCTTAACCAATAAAGCTATCTTAGGATTCCTCTTGTGTATCTTTTGTCTCATCTGTTTAACATATTATGCAAGGACAATATTATGTGTAACTATCTTAGCGTCAATACCTAACATTACAAATAAGTCCAAGCAAAAATTTCATGAAATTCATGTAATAATATTGCATTTTCTTCGTGTTCATCCTCATCAAGGAACTTTCCTATTTGAATGACTTTGACTTTGTCATATGTGTCCATCGATATGTTAATTGTATCTCCAATAGGTAGTGCAATTTGATTAGGAATTTCAAGAAGATTTTCTTCTTTATCATGTTCAACATCACTTGTTTTCTTTTCTTCACCAACATATTATGTACTAAGGCACAAGTGAATCCTTGTTTGTGATGGGGAGTTAATAATTTATCATAAACTCCTAACATTTCTGCCAAGGCTTCATCATGTTCAAAATATTCTAAGGATCCATCACTTGTTCTATCAATTAATTCAGGATGCTTTAGAGTGAGAGTTGTCTTAGAAGAATTGCACATAATGGTGTTGATGTTAAGTGAAGGCCTTTTTGCTACTTTCATTATGTTAGAAGGGAAATATCCTAGACTTTTTTGTTTCTTGTATGTTAGGCTCTATAGGAACACAAATTTCTTGTTTTTTCACACCACATCCTTTTCCACTATAACCAAGTTGTTTCAAGAGGTCATAACCTCTTCCATAAAGCTTTTCCATTTCTTTTAGATTTGGTGGTTGCTCATAATCAACTTCATCAAAGCTTTTTGTGTAACTTGTGTCTTCTTCTAAAGTGGTTGAAGCATATGCTTTTGAAGGTTCCTCCAAATATTTTGTTGACAATATTATTGTTTCTTTTCCCTTTTCAGGTTCTTTTGTTATGATTTTATATTCTCCCATGAACGTAGGTGTAAAATCCAATGAACCCCAATCATCTTCCAATAACTTTATGACTTCTTCAATATGCTTTTCTTTTTCTTTTTCATACACAGGTTCAACCTTTGAAGTTGGTATCAATATTTTCAAAGGACTTTCCTTGTCTTTCTTAGTGTGCAAACAACTTTATGGGCACGAGGGTCAACCTTGATTGTATAGTCCTTGTTGTTATAGACATACTTCATTAAACAATGAAGAGTTGAAGATACCCCATTCATTTCATGGATCTGTGGTCTACCCAAAAGAAGATTGTATGAGAGATCTTGAGGCATCACATGGATAAGAGTTTGCAATGTGACCTTTCAAACTCTAACAGGAAATGTAATCACACCAAGAGGTTGTTTTCCCACATTATCAAATCCACGAATAGCTAGAGAATCAGGGTCAATCATAGCCTTGTCCACTCCAATATTATCTAAGAGGTTCACACTACACACATTAAGATCTGAACCATTGTCAATTAGAGTCTATTTTATTTCACATTTGTTAATGACAACCATTACCATAAAGGCTTCATTTTTATTTTTCGTATTTCCATTGGAGGTAACTCATCTTGGTGAAAGATAATGCCAATGTTAATCGAATTCATACCTTGAATTAGGGTTGCTACATCATTTGGTTGTGCATTAGGAGGGATGACTACTTGTTGTAAAGAATTTGGAAGCATGATATGGTAATTAGGGGAAGCTTGAATAAGATCCCATTAAGAAATCCTAGCAGGAGTGTTTTTAAGTTGTTCCACAAGATCATAATACTTTCCATTGTACAAAGGAAAGAGAGGAGCACTAGGAAAGATTGGTTGAGGCAATGAAATGAAGTAGGTATTGTTTGTGGTTGCCTATTGTTCCCTATTTTATATGTATGAGTAACAGTGTTATAACTTGGTTGTTGTGAAACATTGTTACTAGTAAAATTTTCCTTGCAAAATTCAAAATGGTTCCTTGAGGTAATGGTTTTTTTTAGGTGGCTCTATGATAAGCACAGGTTTGGTTTGAACTTGTGTTTTTTGTTGTGATGGTGGGTAAATGATAAGGTGTGATTGCATTAACTTCTCTTTGTTTTGGTTTGTCATAACAAGCCTTACTAGATGATCCTTGTGAGATGAAGTCCTCAAGGGCTTCATCTAACATATCAAAATCATCACTACTAAAGGGCTTGAGGGATATGTTAACTTGTAGAAAGACATATGCCATTGTCAAATAACTATGTTTTCTCCACTACTGACCATTTAATGTGTGGTTTCTTGTTTAATTTTTTGAGGTTTCTAATGTTTGTAAAATGAAAATTAACCTATCTAATGCAATGCAATGATGAAAAAAATAACCAAAAATTTCAAATAATCTAATACTAAAATAGAAAATAATTTTTTGAATTTTCCTCAATATAGCACTAAAAGAAAAACTTTCTTCAACCTTCAAATCAAACTGTTTCATAATTTCAAAATGTAGATGTAACAACAGAAACATAATGCAAAATTAGACATAAAAATGCACCCAAAAATCTGGCAAGATACCTGTACAAGGACTGATTCACTCTAGGGTGAATGGGTCCTAGCACAGAGGTTGCAAAAAATAAAATTTGAGTCTAAGGTTTATTGCTAGGGTTTCCTGTTTCTGGTTGCAAATTGTGGTTTCAATGACAAAAAAAATTAGATTTAGGTGTCTAAATGCAAGTGAATTTATTGACAAATGATGAACAATGTGGCACTTTTTGAAATGCAATTTTGACCAAATTTATGAATGTGAATGACGAAAATACACTAATATGCAAGTATTAAGCAAAAACTATGTAATATGCATGTAATTTTTTGAAATTTTCATATTTTAAAGGATACAAAATGCAAAGCTAAAACCCTAAATGCGATGAAAACTAATGCAATTTTAACAACCCTAAATGAGATGCAGACTAATGCAAATCCTAGATCTAGGGTTTGAATGGACTTCAATTTCATAAATTTTAGATGTACAATGGTAGGTTCACCAAAATGAAACAGAGAATGGGGGTATGCACTTATTTTATTTATTTCATTAGGAAAAAAAATCCCCTAGGGAAAGATTGACTTTCAACCCTTAGGTGAGTCAATCTTGATGGAGATCTTGTTGTTTTCCTTATGACCGAGGATGAGGTAAATCAACTTGAAATGCACTTTTGGGAGAAAAACTAAAAATAGTAAACAAACCCAATTGTGTAATGTAACACTTGAAACATTAATTTAAAACCTTAATTTAGCAGAATCCACAAAGTCCTAGTAGATCTGAGAAGGTTATGATTTTATGCATCTATCATAAAAAGCTATTGCTAAGTTTCCTCTTGGGATAGATTCACCCTAGGGCGAATGGGTCTTGCTAGAACTTTTTGAAATTTCAAAATTTTGATATGTAGCCTCTTATATGTTATTTCTACCTGTACCTTTCATTCTTCACTTCTGAATTTGTACCTGTAGCAAAACATAAAATTTTGGTTTGTTTGTATGGGGATTTACCTCGATCAAACCCCAAGTTTGGTAATTAAACCTTGATGAAAAAAAGAGATTTGAAAACTAAAAGAGTGTGTGCACCCTAATATTTAGTGCACGTCTAAGATTATTAATAGCTAGAATGCAAAGAAACCTTATTTTAAAATCTTTTAGAATAAGATCCTAAATGAATATGAATGATGAGAACAAGACCTAGTTAGGGAGAAGTCAAATCCCCTAATAGATATAAAATATGATTATATACTTTTCTTTAAGTGGCTAATAGAATGAAGATAGAAAATGGGGTCACTAGGAAACAAGTCATTAGATCAATGGAAATTGCTAGTTTCATGTCCCAAAACTTAGAATCCAACATGATCCACCATAGGCATCAATCTTCAATCATGAACAATGCTTGATCAATCTTCACAAAATGAGCTTGAAGACCTACAAAAATAATTAAAATGTCACTCCAAGACTTCAACTTTTCTTGCTTGAATGTTCTCCTTGACCTTGAATGCTAATCTTGTGGATATCTCCTTAATATTTTTCTCAACCTAGTGTAAAATGGTGAAAAGACTAGGCTTTATAGGCTTCCTTTCTAATTTCCCAATTATTAAATTCTGAAAGCTGACATTTAAAACTTGATTCTAGGACTTAAAAATTCAGCCAGAAACATGTTTAAATTTAAAATTTGGATCTTGAAGGGGACTCATTCACCCAAGGGAAAATGGGTCTTGGCCTAAAAATCTAAGATTAATGAATTTCGAGGCATTAAATTAATTAAATGCATTTATTCAATGCATGTTGCAATGTCATAAAATGTTTAAAATAGGCCTTGGGATGCATAATAAAGGGGTTTAGGGGCCTATTTATGAAGGGTAAAATGCATAAAATAGTTCCAAATTAAGTGTGAAATTGTACAATCACATAGGAGTACAATTTTCTACACTACAGATTGTTATCTTACCCTCTCTCACCTTGAAAGTGTTGTGTAAATATTCTCTCCTTAATATTTTAATGAATGTTTCTATGTTTCCTAATATTGAATATTGTGTAAATATAGTATAAGAAGCTAACTATGGAGAAATATTTCCCCTCTTAGTGTATGTTAAACCCTAACCTTCATGCAAGTTCCTAAGAATTGACATAATAGAGAGTTGTATGAATTTATTTGGTGATTTTTTTGATAGTCTATGTAATCACAGGTAGGAAGAAACATATTTAACTTTGGTGCATCACCATATTTTTAACTTTTAACATTCTCTTCTCCCTTTTCCTTCTAAAACTTGATAGATTAAGATTGGTGTAGAGTCATCCAATGTTGAGTTGGACCAATATTGTTGTATCTAGTTTTGAGAGGAAGTTGGCCTTCTTCAAAGATATGACCTCATTTGCAAGGTTTCATACCTTGAGTTTAGTTCTATTATGTCATTGTAATGGTGAACAATGCATTCACCAAGGTGCAATTTCATGTGACAACAAAAATCCAAGTCTATAAACATATGACTTCAACATGGAGATCTCAACACAAATGTTTTCAATAAATCCACAAAAATTAGAAGAGAACATAAAAAAATAACCTCTATTCATAAAGCTAATAACTCCTTTCTCAATGGTTTGAAATAAATTCAAGATGAGTCTATTAACTTCTCTTAGGATCTTTTGGCTAGCCCCAATACAACAAACCTTAATAATCAAGAAATGTTCCTAAATGTCATCCCCAACTTAATCATTGATGAGGATAATAAAAATTTGATGAATCCAATTACAAAGAAAGAATTCAAACTAGATATATTTCAACTTCATCCAAATAGATCATCTAGGCTCGAAATATTTTCAATTTTATTTTAAGAGGAATATTGTTACATCATGGGTGATGAACTATGGTTAGTTGTTAAGGATTTGAGAAAATCTAAGAAGGTGCTAAAGAAAATCAATGCTATGTACATTGTTTTAGTACCAAAAAAAACAAACCCACACTCCTTTAAGGATTTCCACCTGATTTCCCTCTACAAACAACATATAATATTGTTTTGAATATAATTTCCAACCATCTCAAAGCTATTCTTGCAAACATCATTTGGAAGGAACAATATGAATTCAAGTCAAGAAAATATATCATTAACAATATTGTTATCACTTAAGAAATGTTACATTCCATCAAATTATCCAACTAGAGTAGTACAATGATTAAGCTAGATGTCAACAAATCTTATGATAGAGTAAACTGGAGATTCATGCTAAAAATATTAAGGAAATGTGGTTTTTAGATGGATTGGATAAATTAGATGTTTAACTATATATCTAGAGTAAATTACTTTTTCCTAGTCAATAGATCCCCTTGTAGTTTATTTAAACCGATGGGTGGTCTCTGTTAAGGGGACCCACTAAGTACTCTCCCCTCTTCTATTTGCTATAATGGTACAAGCTCTTGGGAGAGCAATCACCCAATGTTCTTTTCAGGGTTGTTGGTCTAGTGTTTAAGTGGCCAAAAATTCTCATCAATCACACACCAACAATTTTCCAATGATACAATCATGTATGGGGAAGCAAGACTTCAAGAAGCTACCATAATTTAGTCACTCCTAAAGAAATACACCACAAGGTCTAGTTAGATTATTAATAAATATAAGTTCAACATCTATTTCTTTAATATAAGGATAGCTCTACATAGACAAATCTTGTTAATCGTGTATTTTAAAAAAGATGATATTCCATTAAGTATCTAGGAGTAAATTTTTTAAAGGATCAATTAAAACAACTATATGGGATGAAATAGTGAATAAATGCATAAACAAAGCCTTTTCATGGAAAGGAAAATCAAGATGATAAAAGCAATCCTATCAAAAATACCAATAGATTAGCTATTTAGCATGCAACTTAATAGGAAAGCTAGATGCCAACTGGAGAGTATAATAAAAAATTGTGGGAAGGGTCTAATGAAGAAAAAAAAAATTAATTGGATGAAAAATAACATGCAAAGATAAGGATTTTGGTGGAATCGGTTTGAGAAAAATGGAAAAAAAAAATATGGCCCTTGGGGAAAAACTAATTTGGAAAATATACTCCAATCCTTCTACAAAATGGTTCCAATTATTGAAGAAGTATTTGGACACTGATGATAGGGAGAGGATATTCACTAATTGAAGCCCTCCACATGGTTCTCACATATGGAATTTTACACTGAGTTGTAGATGTTTGATAACAAATATATTATGGGTTATAAATAATGGTTTCAAAGCTACTTTTTGGTTGGACACCAAAAAAAACTCCCCCCATTAATAGAAATACCTTCTATAGCTACAAATAAATACCTAATCCCAAATATCAAAGATACATATATAAAGGACTAACTAAATTTTTCCTCTATCAACTCTAATTGGGATTGGGCTAAAATTGATGTTGCTACTTCCCCAACCAATCAAAGGAAAATAATTCTCAAAGAGTTAAAAAGGAAAAATACCTTTCCAAATAAAAATAATGATAGACTAATATAAACAAGTTCCAAATCAGGCCTCTACTCTTTTAATTTAGGATATAAGCTCCAAACCATGTTGGAAGTAGATATGGGTTGGCCTACTGAGCTTCGTTGGAAAAAATGGAACTTACTGAAGACATACACCTTTCCTAGATAATTGTGCAAAAATAAATTCTTACATTTTAATGCATAAAGGAAATTGGCATTTTTTATGCATCACAATGTGTGATGTGATCAAAGAGGCTAATGAATCGATAACCATCTACTTATCAATTATCCATTTTATAGTAAATTCTAGAATTAGCTCCAATATTGTCTCAATTGGAGAGGATCCCTTCAAAATGATATCTATGATCTCTTCAAGAGCTATCCAATAATTTTCCACTAAACTTGGGAGGTAATATGGGTCTCTTGTCCATCCTTATTGATTTGGGAGATTTGGAAGGAAAGGAACAACACAATTTTCAAGGAAAAATAAAATTCAATAGATGTGTTAGGAAAAATTGAAAAAAAAAATTGTGTAGTAAAGGAAAAATTATCCACTTCTTCTCCAAAACCCTTCAAAATTTGGGATGGGTAAATTATTAAAAAATGGACCTCCCTTCACATCCCTCAAAATTATGGAACCTTCATTCCAAAATCTATAAAAAAAAATCCAAAATTAAATGGTTCCCCTCACCATGTGGAAGATTAAAAATAAATTTTGATGGTGCTTCTAGGGGAAACCTAAGCATTTCAAGTGTTGGGTGGCAATAAGAAACAACAAAGGCAATCTGATCTAGGTTGTAGCAAAGAATCTCCCAATTGGCACGAGTATGCAATAAAGAGAAGTTAATAGATATAGATATATAAGGGGATTCTCAAACATGCATCAATTCCATTCGAAGTTGAAGGGTAACAAATTACAAATTAAAAAATATAGAGAGATCTACTAGATCATTTTTAGAAAAATACAGGGAATACATCAATATCTCACTGCTACTAAAAAGGTAATCGTATAGTTGATTTCCTAGCCAATATGGCTTTGAGTTGGAATCTGATGAGGTGATTTCAAAAAATATTTACCATTGGGAGAATATTCCAATCTGAGTTAACATTTAGTGTGTAGTCATTCACGCTTGATCTTTTGCATGTTCTTGACAACATTTAAAAAAGATAACTTGTTCGAGATTTGAAAAATATTGTAACCTACCAAAATATTCATTGGTAACTTTCCTTGTGGTTCCTACCCCATTGGAAAATGATGGAAAATTTGGGAAGGACAATAAATCAAATATCACATGTACCTTCTAAAAATATATTTCACAAAGCTAGATTTGGTAGATATTTACATCCTACGCTCCCCAACTATAGAGATAAAGCCATGTTGATTGCCCATGTGTCTCAAAAAGAAGATGTAGGTCTATCATTTAGAATGCCCATGTGATGGGGTGAACTCCTCCACCCAACAAAGGAGGTTTTTCAAAATAAACAATATTGAAGATGAGAATTCCATTTAGAAGGTGATAGGTAACAACATTCTCAAGGGAAAACATATTCATGACAATAGATTCATGGATATTTTTTTGGAGAACTTCACCTTGGTTTTCAAGAAATGGAGTTAGAGCATAGTTGTTCTTGATGACCTCCTCTAGGACCATTTGAAATACATGGATATGGAAGTTGTTATTTCCTTCAACTTGTAACCACAAAGAGATAACATTGTTGGAATATTTGGCATCACCATGGCTTGGTGCAATGAGGCTCACAAAAATTCAATCACCTTATTTTGTGAAGGAATAGAATGGGAAACATCGAGACCTTGAATTTCTATATTTCCCAAATGGATCAAATTTTATCTCTCAAACAAATTGAGCATGCATTTGATGTATAAAAAGGGATACACCGCCTAATTCACCATCATACATAGATAGCTATGTTGTAGATCTATTACCCCATGTAAAGGATGAATTATAACTATTTTCTATGGATTAATGAAGGATGCCACCGCATGGTAACAATTTATCTATCAAAAAAATGATAACATCAAATGTTAAGCAATTTTTATGTTTTCTACACCCTTTGGAGATATGTGCAAGTTTGTGAAAGTAAAAAATAAATAAACTAACTAAATCATGATTTAAAATTGGATGAAATACCTTAGAGAGCCTAAGAATTTAGAGAAACCTAAGGAGCCCAAGAATTAAGAGGCTAGACCAATTAGAGTTGGTGATGTGTCCCCATTATTAGGTATAGAAACTATAACATTTTAAAGCTTTTTTAATGAGTTTCCTTAAATTGATTAGGGTGTGGATTCACAAGAGAAAGTGTAAGAGTGGTAAGTGTCTATTGGTATGCCACCAAATTTCCCATGTGCTACACTAAATCACCATGGGAGTGTGATAATTGTTTGATTAAAGAGAATATTGTAAAATTAAAACCCATCATAATTGATCCTAAGCCAATTCAAACAAAATAATCAACTTGAATCTATAGTAATTTTGATGTAATATCCATTTCCTAATTATTTGAAAGCAACATTACATCGTTACTAAACCAAAAAAGGATGAATCTAGTTGAATCTCTTTAAGTGTATGAATATATGTTGTAAAGTGAAAGCTAAAACCATGTCACAAGCCTAAAATTAAACTTATGTAATAAAACATGCTTGATCTATCTAATGATAAATATTAATTAAAAATAAAAATAGTCCATTTTTTTTTAGCTCATTCATGGTGTTACGTAAGTTGTTTGAAATGTCATTAAAATTTATCTAAGATACATCCTTAGAAGCAAATAGAATACTTTGAAGTTCTATGCAAATAACTAAAGATCTCTTCACTGTAATCCAATTTGCTTCTTTCCAAAATTAGATATTTACCTTCTCAATACTCCCACTACTTGGTGATCTTTGGTTTGTTATAAATCATAGGATACATAAGGCTACCAATTGTAATTGCATAAGAGACCTTTCTCATGTCATCTATCTTGTCCTTTTTGAAGGAAATTTCTCTAATGAAATCATTATTCCCATAGGAATGGGAAGACTCATTAGTTTGTATTGTGCATGTTGAATTGCCACAAAATAGAGTTAACTTACTTCTTCTAGTTCTAAACCAAAGTTTTTTTTATAATTTTTCCTCCTAATCCCCATACATAAGATAAATAAATAGATGCTCCTAAATCCTTCATATCAAATAATAAATAAATTCAAGCTTTGAGATCCTTAATTATTTTCTTATAGTTACTAAATAATAACATGTTTTTTTTTTTTTGATAAAAGGCCATACACCTATATATATTATATATTAATAGTAAAGATGTACAAGAGTTTTAGATGGCTCAAAATCCCGTATTTATCCCTTGATTCCTCCAGTAATACAAAGTATACGAGCATGTTAATATTTTTCCCACAAACCCAAAGTTTACAATATGCTTTTGGGCTAAGAAGAAAACAAAACAAGGCCAATTCAATCGTTTCATTACATTATCTGAGAATTTACAGCAGAAAAAAATGAGAAAAATTCCATATGCAAATTCTGAAGGAGTAGACTTCATTCCTCCATCTGGTCTACTTGAACATCATTTTCATCCTAATGTTCATGTAAATTCCCCACATTAGATTATACTGGTGGAAAAGCATTCAGATTGAAATCCATAGCATTAGGATGGGGAGGGGAAACATTATTTGCATCTACGTCCACTGGTTGATCTGGCATTGGGGATTATGGTCATGTGTGAGCAGCACCATAATTGCATTTACCTTGGTTCTTATCTTTTTTTCTAACTCAAAATCAACCTCCCCTACATATCTATTTAACACTGTTTATAAATGTTTTGAATTATGCATCTCCAAGGACTTCTAAATTGCATGATAGATAGTAACAAAAGAATTTCTATGCAATAGAAAATGATAAGGAAACAGACCTCCTACATATCCCTGCCCCTTCCACAAATCATAATTTTGACATGCCTTTAACAAAGTATCATCTGATAAATATATACCCTTGACAACTGTTATCATGGAATCTAGCAACACTCGATCCACAGATAACCCCCCTATGAAACTTGTTTGTTTTATAGGTTCATGGTGTTCAAGCATGTAAAATGAGGTCAATTTCAATCCACCTGTATATGTGTTCCAAAATATCAAATAGTCTATTTGAGTTTCCTTCCCCATCCGTCTTTCAAAGAGCCTCGAAACGAGAATCTTCGTCAGCTTCCAGCTTTTGGAATTTGTGAAAATTGGAAAAAGTGTAGGAGCATTGATTTTCAGCCCTCCTACATGTTGAGGTTGTAAATTTTTCTAAGTGTCAAAGTGTACAAGCGTTGATTTTTAGCGCTTTTGCATTTTTGTTCAAAGTCAATTTTATATGCACAAGCACTAATTTTTAGCGCTTGTGCACTTTTTCTCTATACTTAGTTTTATAATGCATGGGCGGTGATTTTGATCTCCAGTGCATTTTTCCTAGTTTCGCCACTGAAAGTACCATAATTAATGCATGACTCATGTTGCATTTATGAAATTTTAAATCACTTAAAAGTGATTATTAGTTAAACTAAACTCATTTCAATCCATCATTCTCTCATTCCTTCACTCCTCTGCACATTGGGAACCCTCTAACCTATTGAAAACTCACGTTTTGAACAATCTCTCTCAAGCTCGAGCTAGGGTTTTGCATTTTTTGTGCAAGTATGTTGTTTTTCTATTCACCACATTTTCTTCTTTCCATTCATTTTCAAAAGGCTTTGTAAGTTTCATTTTGATCTTGTATACAAGTTTTTGTGTTTAAATTAGATTTATTTGTGCATCGTTTTCACTTCCTAGTCTCTATGTTGTGCCCTAGTTTTTCATTGTTTCCTTGTGCGTTTATTTCTTCTTTCATGCCCTAGGTTTTTAAAGATGAAACATATCTTTCTCTTTGAAACATTTCCTTCGCCCTCTATGTGTCTTTTGTTCTTTAGATGTATCATTCACAAAACGGTGAAATTTTCAATCTGTGCATTTGAAAAATGATAAGGCTTCATCATATTTAAAATACTCACTCAAAATTCCCAAGCAGTGAAATTCACCGCCATCACACCAAGTTCTACTCTCTCCAAAATGTTGAAGCGATGTTTTTATATGCTATTACACTTGAAATTTTTCACCAACTCTAAGTCAAGTGTACGAGTGGTGAAAATCGCCACTCCTACATGGAGTTCATTCACCAAATTGTAAGAGCGCTTAAAAAGCCCACCTGTGCACTTCAAATTTTTCTCTAAGTGTGAGACCAAGTGTCAGGGCACTGATTTTCAGCACCTTGACATATTTTGCAAAAATTACATGTTGAACATGTAAGGGTGCTGATTTTGAGTTCCCTTACATCTAAAATCATCTCTCTAAGTGTAGGAGTGTTGATTTTCAGCACTCCTACACATTTGGCAATTTTTTCTTTAAATGCTTCCAAACCACTTTGTTTTCACTCTGAGCAGCATTTCTTCACTCATGCTTCATTTTATGTGCCTAATTTCTCATTTCACACTTGCTCCACATTGCTTGATTACTTCACGCTTCCCAATGTTTATTTTTCTACTAATGCCTATTGATTCACCATCCTTGCAATTTTTCTCCACATTTTGTCAAATGATCCTCAAGGTGACATCTTTCATCCAGTTGCTTCTAGATGACAAACAAGAACCCTCCATCGTCTTCTAGAAAAGAACGAAAAATGAAAGATAAGTACCAAGGTGTTTTTCCACCTATAGTGGTGATCTCCAAGGTGGATGAAATAAAAGACATTGAGGTCGGTCATCAGGATCTTGAAGACTTCATGAAAAGGACTAAGAAAAAGCTTCTTGAAGACTCCCTGAGAGCCATTGTACAACATCAATCTACATCTGGTATCCACATTCCTGACTTCTACACACAATACAAAGTTCATCCTCCAAGTTGCATCCCATTACATCAGGGAAAGAAGTGTGATAGACTCCTCTAGACAGGTGATAATGAGACTTGATCTTGAATTCTTTGATATTGTTTTCAGAGTTCCCACACATGGAACAATACATGGAGATTTCTATTTAGCAAGCACAAGAATTATATGACTTAGATCCCAATAAGGCTAAGAACTTGATTAATAGTTAGTGGTTGAAAGAACCTAGGCATATTATCTCAAGATGGTTGAAAGGGATTCCATGAAGTGACTTCAAAGAGGATGTTAGGGACATGATCACTCTTCTGAGTAGGGTCAAAGGATTGCCGAAATCATCTCATTTCTATGACTAGATGTATGAATACATTCAGATCATACAGAGAAAGAAAGCTCATATTGACTAGGGAACTCAAATCAGTGATGAGATCCATGAGAAGCTGACTAATGTGCCAACCACTTTGAAGTTATATATGACTTCTTATTTGGTATATGTTGCAGCTGTGATGAGGCAATTCCCAAGACTTTCTACAAAGGGTAACTGACACTCTGTACTAGTGTACAAGTATTTCTATCAGTTGGAGTTGAAGGAGAGTCTTCACCATTTCAGGAGGGTCACAGATGCCTTCTTCACACCTCTGCTATATATTTTTGATCCAACTCTCAAAAAGAAGACAGTGTTAGATGAGGCCTATAAATTGGTAAGCAAGGTCTAGTGCATATTCTTACAATTTCCAACTTTCACTTACATGAGGGTAAGGTGTTACACTGCGTGCCCTTACGTGTTTCCCAAATATCCCTTAGACAAGTGGATACTCATGGAGTTATGCAGATAGCTGATTTTAGTTCACAAAGAACGAATGAGGATTCACAAACCCAATTTCAAATTCCCACTAGCGATTGGTAGATATACCATTAAGAGTGTGCAAAAATCAAATTCAATCTATGCAAAAATGCAGGTCATGACAATAAGGACCTAAAAATATAGATTTGATTTTGATTACCGGAATGTGAATAGGAAGTTGAAGAAAGATCACAGCCACAAGTATTGCTTCGAAGACATATGGGTTGAACACAGAGATGAGGAAGACATATGAAAAATGGATTACTACAGGTTGACCATAGAGAAGATTTGGGATCTTGGTGTTGCTGACCTACCAAAGGGTTTCAAGAACCCTGGTGACATCATGAATGTTGCCTATGATGAAAATGATATTTCTAGGAAACCCTTGCTTGTAGTATAGTGGTCTAAGAAGAAATGTTTCTCCATCAGGGAGAGGCTTTCTCCCATATTGTCTAACACTACAGAGAGGTTACACAAACATGGTTTCTAGATGAAATCCTTCAAGAGAAAGTTGGAAGGAGAAATACTTGGAGCAGAAGTCAACCAACAACAGGAACTCTGCACGAAAGATAAGTAGGCGGCTATTTTCTCTTCTTCCCGAAGAATCCCTAGAATAAAGTTCACTATTGGAAAGAAAGATACACAAAAAGCTCAAGAAGAAGAAGCCATGAAATCTGAAACATCTCACTCAAAAGGAAAAGGGACCATTTCTGAAGAGATAGATTATGAATAAGAAGAAAATTCAAGTGAAGAACCTGATAAAGAAGAATACTCTAATGAGGAAGAAGATTCCACAAGAGAACAAGAGTCTAAAGATCAAGAAGGTGATCAAGAAGGTGGTCAAGAAGGTGATCAGGAAGGAGAACAAGAAGGTGATAAACAGGAACTCGAGCATGATGAAGAACAAACTCTATCTCCACATGAGAATGTTGTTGAATACTTCCCCCAAATGTCATCACTCATAACTTCAAACATTCCTCACACACCTCCTAATCCTAATACTCCTCCACCTCCTTTTCCCACATCATCTCCTCCTACATCTACAATACCCGCAGTGGACATTTCACATCCCCCTGCAACATCAACTATACTTGATACTCCTCCATCAATTTTGAATACACAAACAGTTGATATTTTGTCAAGTCCTCCATCATCCATTCCTAGTTTGTCATATGCATCCTATGACATCACTTTTGAGGCTGAATTTAATAGGTTCATGAATGAATCTTTTCATGGTCAACTTGGTGTGCATTCTATTGGTGCAATCATGACAAACACTACTCCAATTGTCACCATACCAATTATTTCTATAGAAGCAATTGTGACAAAAGAGTTGACAGTCAGCCAAGAAGTTCATACTCCCTCTCTTCCCCCTTGGTTGGTATCTCAAGTATCAAAGAGGAAAAAGAAAATTATCTCTCTGGATGAACTTGATCTTGAAGAGATAGCCCCTCCAAAAGCCAAGGGGGAGAAAAAGGAAAAGGTACATTCCAGACTCCATGTTGATAAAATTGGCCATAAGTTTGCAGAAATTGGTATATCGCCTCAAGAGGGAGGAGATGTAAATATGGAGGACTACACTATAACAAGAGTCTAGTTTGGCAAGGTCATGAATGAAGTGTAAAGGTAGATGGACAAGTAACCTTGGATGTGTTCGTAGGAAGGCTTGATAAAATGGAACAAGCCCAAGACATGTACAAACAAAAGGTCGAATGATATGCCGCTATTTTCAGGAGACTTGCAAACTCTTTAGGAAATATCCAACCCATAGCTATTAAAAACCTTTAAGAACTAGTAGTACAGAAGGCATAGAAGTTTTCCTCCAAAGGTAAAACATTGTATGATTTCATTGTTGAATTAATATAAGATGGTTCATAGGTAATAGTTGTTGCAGATGAGAAGGCCACACAAATAGCCAAGCTCAAATCAAAGCTTGATAAGGAAGAAATTATTCTTATCCAAGAGAAAAAAGAGATGGAAAAATTCCTATCATTTTGGTCACAAATGAAATAGGAAAAGCTCAATAAATTGGTGCAAGTTGGGGTAATTCCCAATAATTAAAAATATGTAGAGGTAAGAGAATCACTCAAGCACTACATCAAAGTGATCAAATCTCTTATCAAAGATATTCACCATGTTCAAGAAGATTTTTAAGGACATCATGCTATCCTAGAGAAGGGAATTAAGGAGTTGCTAGGCAAGCTTCTTGAAGAAAACCATATTTTCCTCCGGCCTGATCTTTAGGATCTAGGAAGCTTTATGCAACAAGAATGCGTAACGTAAAGGATCAATTATTACAACACTTAATATAAATGATTACATAATTAAATGCTCAAATGAATAAATGAACATAACATAAAATAAATGCCAAGATAATGAACTGAGAAAGAAAGAGAGAAGAAATAGAGAGACGAAACCACAATTGATAACGGAGTTCGTCCTTAAGGACTACGTCTCCGGGTCCCTCTCCAATGGAGGACCGATCCGATTAGCTCCAAAATCAGTTACAATTGCTTCAAGACCATCTCCTTCAAGCACAGCAGCATGACATTACTCTAATGTGCAGAAACGTCTTCAAATCTCTCGAGCATTCTCTCGCTATCTCACCACCTGGACTTGGAAAATCAAGGCCTATACCCCTCTTTTTATACAAAAAGTTTGCCTAATTAGGCTTAACCACTCAATTAATTGCATATCTCCTTTCTACATCTCGTACTCTGGGTATTTTGTTCTATAAAATCTTTTTGTTACAGTGGTTATGGTGGGTTTTGGTTGTTTTGGCCTTATTTGGCCATTTGTTAAGAATTAGAGCATAACAACGGAACATTACAAACCGAACTCCCATGTATTTGTAGAAGCGTTAGAGTGGTCTATTGGTGAGAGTTAATTTTACTCCCCGCGAGATCGGGGGTTCCAACCTCCACCGTTCATTTTTTTAAAACAAAATACCAAACTTTAAAACGCCAAAAGCAACATATGCCATATACGAATTAAGCCGAGCTCAGCCACCGTAGTGGTTAAAACGGCCCGGTATGTCCGCGCTGATCGCGGGTTTGAATCTGGGATTCTTTTGTTTAAAACAAACAAACCAAGCAGCGAAGAACGAGGAACCGCATTGTAAATGCGCCACTTTCGTTGAGTTGCTACGATATGTCGGCCAGCGAGGATATTCACTCTTGATGGCCCGAGACCGATGTAAGAGTGCCATTAGCCCGAAGCTGGCGACTCATCAGATAGCGTGTCTTGGCGGATGATAGCGTGGACTCAAAATGCCGTGACCCGTCTTTGCCACTTGTCTTGTCGAGGCCTGCGTGTCATCATCTAATTGGCCGTACGATGACTCAAGCGCCACGTGTCGGGCGAATTTGCCCAAATGCCAATCCCGTATAGTATTCACCGGACTGCCCGCGTCGGTAGGATGGCGTCCTTATGTACCCTAGTTGGCTGAAGTTTGGCCTTCCTTTCGAGGCATCACGACGCCAGTTTTAACGAAGTAGACGCCATCGGAATCATCTCGGCCAGCTCTTCGTGATGACGCTTCGCCAGATTGATTTCTGAAGATGATTATTTTTTTCACCTTACGGGCGCCCTAAAAGCGGTTGGTGGAAGTTTGGTGGCCGTGGCCAACTTCTACAAGCCTTGGTCACTTGCGTTCAGAAGTTGCTTGGTGGAATGTCGGATGTCATTCTCTTTTGATGAAGCTGAAATCTGGGTATTGAGAACGCTGAAATTTTTTACTAAAGAATTGTCCCCAATCGACCTCCCCATAAGGAGCTTGGAGCTTTCAAGCGATTGCCTTAGTAAGTGAGGGTAAAGTTTCCTCACTTGACCAATCTCCATCCATCTTGCTTTGCTTGGATGCATCCCCTTCAGGCCCACTCTGAGGTACTCAACATCTCCTCTTCGTGAAGTTCTGACATTCCTGTTGAGAATAACATCTTCTGGCAACTCTGACATGTACTCTGGAGAAAGGTCATCAACTGATGGAACCTGAATGTCTGAGACTTCATCTAGGATCATTGGAGGCTCATACAGTTTCAAATTCTCAACATTGACAACCGAGTAAATATGCATGTATGGAGGAAGATTGAGGCGGAAGGCATTGGTACCAATCTTCTCAAGGATCTCAAAAGGACCATACCTAATTGGCTTAAGCTTTTTACCTTCACCTTGCATCCTTTCCTTGTTGATATGTATAATGCCCACCAAAGCAAGCCAAAGGATACATGTACATTTAGTATTTATGGCACCAATTTTTTTTTTTTATTAACATACATCATAATAATCATATTTGCATAACATGAAACTAAGCGAGAACCATATAACAAATCGCCGAGGGATTACAAGGTACGTACTTTCACAACAACATTTTTACATCATGAAAGGTTATTATACACCAATAATAATAAAATAACATGAAGATTTATGGTTAACATATTAATCAAAGGGTTACAATATTACAATTTCATTTCCCAACATGAATGGGAATATACAATATAATGGAGATGTTACTTTTTTGAAATGAAGGAGTACAAAGCTGCAATCTTGGATCAACTCTTGGTACAACTTCGAGGAGACTTCGCAAGGTACACAATTTAAGCACTTTTGGTCGACTGGGGACCCAATGGGGTGCATAGCACGTTCCACCCAACCACGTGGACCCGAAGGCCCACCCCCGTGCTAAGAGATGACAAGAAGGAACCCCAACAATAACCATCATACAAAACAAAAGTACAAGACTTCACAACAAGATCCACAATTACATAAGGCAATCTCAGCATAAGATACAACCAACACAAAATGTGCTTAACATAAGGATAAACCAACTAAGCATCAACATACAAATGTCAACATGTACTTCCAGAGGCCCAAAAATAACATAGAGGAAATCAAAACCAAATATAGTTGTTTAGGGAAGAGTGTCATCGCAATGATGCATGGGTTACCCTGGCGATTCTTCCTAGGCCCCGGCCCCCAACTTGGGTTACCCTGGTGACCTCTTACGAAACCCGTCCCCACATGCAATCCAATGCGGCATCGATTATCTTTCATAAGGACAAGACAATGATTTCGCCATTCCAGGCCTTCTCAACTCATCTCAAGCCCGTACAAGCACTTGAGTCATGAGTGAGGCATTCACTTATATCTTGTTAATGTGTGATTCTATCCAAAACCCCTAAATAAATATTATCGTTTTCACTTGATTAACAAACTTCCAATGAGTTACCCTGAGACCACTTCCGGGTCTCGGCCCCCATTGAAAGCCACTCCCCTTATGAACAACAATACTCAAAAGACACTATCAAGGTAAGCCCACATGCACGGCATATAAAACCACATGATAATTTGCATTAACCAAGGCATACACCATCCTATGCAAAACCTTCATAACGAAACTGTTTTCAAGAGCAAGGCTAAACCCATAGCATCAAAAAGATCATACGAACAATAGTTCACAAAGAACCAAAAGTAAAGGCCAATAGTAAAGCAACACCATTCATTCTCTTTCACTCAAAAACTGATAAATCACTAATACAAGGGTTTCCCAACAAGGTGGCAACAAAACTTGATCTCAAAATCAACATCAAACTCAAAGCCACATAAAAACAATCCAAGTGCAATATCAATCTTCATCCAAGTAACAGATTCATAAAATCACTCTCTTTTAGGTTAAACAACATAAAATTCAAATAAATACTTCAAGCTTAGTATGGGTTACCCAAAGTGAATCCTCCCAGGTCACCGGCCCCCATACCAACCCTTGCAAAGTTAAAACCATATCCCCTCTAATCTCTAGAGACTCACAAAATGCTATCACAAGGGTTCTCCCATCCAAAGAATGACAACAACAGTAGGATATCAAAGAACTATTTTCAATCCACTCTTTACAAGTTGACGAAAGTAGAAATGAGTGATAACATCACAAGGAGGTAATCAAAATTGATACAATCATCTCGGTACAAAACCAATGACAAAATCAAAAGATTCTCAGTAAGCATTTGGCACAGAGGATTCACTCCATTAAGCATTAACCAAAGGTAAATTCATTACCTACTCAACCACCATAACTAAGACATCCAAACAGGCATTATAATCATAAAGAAAAATACTTCACATTCATAACAATCTCTCAAATTATCTATTTCGTTAGATCATTAGTTCTTATCCTCAATTAGCTATCCAAAGATTAACTATATCCCAATTTCAACATAATCCTATTTGCATCATAAACCTCTAAATATTGAAGCAATCGCTAAAAATATTGGTAACATACAACTGTAGAAATTTTCATTTATTTATTCTTTCAAAATACTCATTTGACTAAGAATAAGTAGAACTAATTTATTTTATTTATTTACTTATAGGTAAAATCACTATTCTATATGGCTTCACGTAGATAACCTACCGTTCCACTATCTATTGACCTTGTAATAATCTATACTCACAAGCTCATTTAATAACAAAATTAGGAAACATTATTAGATCTTTCCCTAGAGCAGATCCCACCTATTTCTTTTAAGTCTATGACATTCAAATTTAGCTATATATATATATATATATATAAGTATCATTCTAATTGTTTTAACTGTGATAGGTTGCCAAGTATATTAGAAAGTGAATATTAGAATTTGGAAGTATC